>VDFB02047397.1:14756138-14786711 GCA_007258455.2 Sequoia sempervirens | reverse complement strand
GAATTATGTTGTAATCAGATGAGCGATTGCTTAGGAGTCATGGAACGTGCAAAGACTTCATGCAAAGAATTAGATAAGACATTGTGATGCCCACGCCAAAAAGTATTTGTATTGTATTGTCATTCTCTTATCTTACCTCTCGATGGATGACTTGTGTGCTTATTATTACTTTGTGGACTACAATGACCGAGTTTTCCGTATACGTTAAAATTGAGTGGACCTGTGTGCCGTGGAAGAGAGAACAGCTGACCTGCAGTAATAACATTAATAAAAAGAAAGAAAAGGTCATAGAAAGCAATAGTAGGAAGACACCAGGCAACTTCCATACAAAAGATAAAAGAAAGCAACATTTGTGGAGGAGAATGAGGTGTATATTATCATGATTTTTAAGACTTTCAATTGAAAAGATGTGATAGGATTATGATTTGTTTGTGATCCAATCATTTTTTCTTATATTTCTTTTGTGAAAATATAAGACATTTAATAATTTGTAGTTATGATTAATGAAAAATATTGTCGATTGGTTATTTATATTATAAGTGCATTCTTTAATATTATTATTTTATTTATTTAAGATTAATAATAGGGAATTATTATTTTATAGAGAAATAATAGGAGTTAGATATTATTTTTATATTGGTTAGTAAACTAATATAAAGATAATATCTAACTAAAAAAATAGGAAATATTTTCCTTATAATAACCTTTTAATAAGTATTTTTAACTTTCCCTTATTTTATCAATAGTTAACTAATATTAAATTCTCTTAATATTACTATTAAGGTTTAGTTAATAATAGGGAATTATTATTTTAGAGAGAAATAATAGGAGTTAGATATTATTTTTATATTGGTTAGTGAACTAATATAAAAATAATATCTAACTAAAAAAATAGGAAATATTTTCCTTATAATAACCTTTTAATAAGTACTTTTAACTTTCCCTTATTTTATCAATAGTTAACTAATATTAAATTCCCTTAATATTACTATTAAGGTTTAGTTAATAATAGAGAATTATTATTTTATAGAGAAATAATAGGAATTAGATATTATTTTTATATTGGTTAGTGAACTAATATAAAAATAATATCTAACTAAAAAAATAGGAAATATTTTCCTTATAATAACCTTTATTTTACTATTTTCCTTAAAATACTACTTATAAATCTATAGTTATGTACTATAATAGATAAAATTAAAATTATTAGTTTAATATTAGATTAAAAAGAAATAAAAAAATTAACTAAAAAATATTGAAATTAAAATTAAAATAGGTTAGTTATTTAAATGTACTACTTTTAATAATAGTAAAAAGTAATTTAATATTTAGGTGAATTATTTCCTATTTTTATTATAGTAAAATAAAGGTTATTATAAGGAAAATATTCCCTATATTAGTTTATTATCTACTAAACTATTTTTTAATTTGATATTTTATATTATAAGGAAAATATTAAATTTTATAATAGATATTTTTTTGAATTAGATTAAGGTTTAGTTATATCAAACCTATAGGGTAATAATATATTAAAATATTTTAAGCTATAGGGTAAAATATTTAATATTAAGGTTTAGTTAATAATAGGGAATTATTATTTTATAGGAAATAATAGGAAATAATAACTTATATAATAGAAAATAGTTAACTAACATTAATTAAAGGAATTTAAATTTTTAAAAGGTATAATTCCCTTTTATTAATATTATTAAACTCCCTTTATATTAATAGTGTAGTGGTTAGCAATACTACATTTAGATTAAATAAAGTATAATAAATAGTTTATTTTTGTTTTACTATTTACTATTTAAATTAAATTACTTTTAAAAGTGTATTAGGATTTTTTTATTTTTGGAATTGGTGTATTATAGATTTTTTTTGCTAATGATTTTAATTTTTTTTATTTCTTTTTCATTTTTGGAATTGGTGTATTATAGATTTGTTTTCGCTAATAATTTTAATTTTTGTTATTTGTTTTTAATTTTTGGAATTGATGTATTATAGATCTTTTAAAGATTTATAAGTATTATTTTTTATTTGATAAATTATTTTTATTTACCCATAATTATTTACTTTTTATCTACTTAATATCTACTTTACTTTATGTTTAAAATATTTTTTATTATGTACTTTTAGTTGATGTCACAATCTATAATAATATTTTTGAACATATATTTCACATGCAAATTTAATTTGAAACACTAAAATTTAAATCCTCGTCATTTTTATTTGATATTGTTTTGTTATGAAATAAAACATTCTTGTATAAACATTTAACTTTTGGAGGTGCAAAACTAACTTGAGATAATTTCTCACATGATATAATACAAAATTCCAAAAATTAAAAAGAAATAAAAAAATTAACTATAAAACAGTATTAACTAAAAATACTAAAAATACATAGTTTTAATACCCTAGTTTTTAAAACATATAATAAAAAATTAAAAAGAAATTAATGCACTTTTTAAATATGTTTTAAAAAAAAGAAAAAATCTATAGACATTGTCCAGCGGATCTGGTGATGGGTGACAGTGCAGCAAGACAGAAGAGTTGGAGACAATGCCAACAGCAGGTACAGGTACAAACCGTTAGCAGTGGCTTGCACAGATGCATCCATTGAATGCCAATGATGCTTATCAGTGCAAATTGTCACCCCCATAGACATTGCCATCATAGTTGATGTGACAAATTTGATGCTACAATGTCACTGATTATTATTCCTTGGAGAGCTAATTTATTGCTCATGTGCTTAGACTTACAAAGCCGTGGATCTTCCCAAACCCCACTCTTTCCGTATTTTCTAGCGGGAAATTCTATCGAGACAGAAGTGCATAGTACGTACCAAGCATTAGGTAACGTCCAAAGTTCCAATGGACTTCTCTGATCCATTCTCGTCCCTCTCTGTTTTGTCGGGAAAATGTTAAACTAGCAATGGCACCTTAGTGTGCAATGGGTACGCGAAGAAGTGTGGAAGGTCAATTAGGATAAATTTTGGTCCATTTTCTATTTTTTATTTTATAACATAAATAGCACATGATAATTATAATTATATTTATATATTTTTTTATTATTTTAAAATATAATAATAATTATTTTATTTATATATTTAATAATTTTGTTAAAGAATATATATATATATATATAATTAGACAATATAATCATATTATTTATTAAAAAAAAATTATTATATAAAATATATATTATATATTAATTATGTAGTAATGTTAAAATCTAAATGTGCTCATTATTAAGATCTTGGCTATAATTTTCGTTTTAGTAAAATCTAAATGTGCTTAATATTAACATCTTGACCGTAATTTTAATTTTATTAATAATTTTGTTAAAGAATATAATATATATAATAATTAGTTAATATAATCATATTATTTATAAAAAAAAAATTATTATATAAAATATACATTATATATTAATTATACTGTAATGTTAAAATCTAAATGTGTTCATTATTAAAATCTTGGCATAATTTTCATTTTAATAAAAACCTAAATGTGCTCATTATTAGGATTTTAATATTTTTTTATCAATAGATCTTTGAATTTTTTTAATTTATATCTTGTATATCAAGAATATTCTCCTCATTAAGGTTTTAATATTTTTTTATCAATAAATCTCTGAATTTTTTTAATTTATATCTTATATATCAAGAATATTCTCCTCACTAAAGTTGGAACCCACTCCATATCTCTTAACTTTCTATGAATAAATCTTTGAATTTTTTAATTTATATTTTAAATCCTCATTCTAATTAAACTGGAATTAAACTGGCTAATATATATTTTTAATTTACTGGCTAATTAAACTGGAATTTAATTTTTTCCACTCAGTACGAAGCTTTCAATGTATTACAGGGACACAGAAATGAAGCGCACTTTTTCTCGGTACGTGTGCGTACAAACAAGATTGAAATTAAATATCTGTCCAAACATAAATTTGGGCACAATTGGATTCGTGCCACTGACCACTTGGTAATCTTTGAATTTTTTAATTTATATTAGTACAACAGTGTCCGTGTGAATCAACGGCCGTAAAAATCTGTGACGGCGTGAAAATCGATGAACGCGTGAACGAAAAAACAGCCAACGCGTGAAAAGCGCTGAGAAAGCAGATGGACGGGTGAGATTCATTTTAATGTCAACCAAGCCCTGTCCTTCGTTTTGGACCATTCATAGACAAAATGAGCTTGGAAAGCTCATATAGGACACGCCTTCGGCGTAAATATTACGTCCGTGCCAGGATTCTCTCGAAATTATCGCATTTCAAGCCATAAGAGTGGACGAAATCATTTACTCGTGCAGGCGAGCAGCGACCATGGCTCCCTACGGCTTTCATTGCACTTCATACGAGATGCTCATCCCTTGTGTTGCACTAATACCCCTCACCCTCATCTTCATACTGCACTTGTTCCGCAAAAAATCGGATGGGGTGACTCTGTATCCCATACTCGGCTTTCTCCCTTCGTTGATAAAAAATCGTCACAGGTTTCACGACTGGGTTGCAGACACACTCATTACTTCTCCCTCTGCTACATCCAAATGCCATCGCCCGGTGGGAAATATAGGTTATATGACTGCCAGCCCTACAAATGTGGAGCATGTTCTCAAAACAAGATTTGAAAACTATGAAAAAGTACCCCGTTTGAAGTTTCTTCTGCTCGATTTCTTGGGCAGTGGAATCTTCAATGTGGACGGAGAGCTGTGGAAGATGCAGAGGAAGGCTGCCAGCTATGAATTCAATACCAAGTCCCTCAGAAATTTTGTGGTCGAGACGGTGCAGTCGGAGATCACAGATCGCCTCATGCCTGTCCTTTCCAATGTCTGCAACAGAGGAGTCTCTGTAAATTTGCAGGATGTTCTGCAAAGATTTGCCTTCGATAATATTTGCAAGGTAGCTTTTGGAGTGGACCCTGCGTATCTGCATCCTTCTCTCTCTCAGGTGGCCTTTGCCCGAGCTTTTGACGATGCCACGGAATTAAGTTTTGGGAGGATTTTTTACAGCGTGCCCTTTGCGTGGAGAATCAAAAAGATGCTCAATATTGGCTCTGAAAGGCGTCTGCGCGAGGCGATCGGTGTGGTGGATGAATTTTCACTGGGTATTATTCGATCCAGGAGGAAGGAGATTGCGGAGATACAGAGTAAGAAAATTGGTCCGCTCAGAGACGACCTTCTTTCCAGATTCATGGCAACTTTTGGCACAGATACTGACAATTCGGCTGAAATTGAAGAGAAAGTTGTGCTAACTGACAAATCCGATCTATTTCTGAGAGATATGATTGTTAATTTTATGTTAGCAGGCAGGGATACATCGTCTACTTCTCTGACGTGGTTCTTCTGGGTGCTGTCCTCTCATCCCACAGTGGAAGAAGGCATTCGCCGTGAAGTTCTGGAGATCTTAGCAAAAAGAAAAGAGTACAGCAGTATGGATGAAGATGGAGATAAAGGGGTTGTTTTTAGCTACGAAGAGTTGAGAGATATGACATACCTGCACGCAGCTGTGTGTGAGTCTCTGCGCTTGTATCCTCCCGTGCCCATCAATTCCAAAGCTGCCCTCCAAGACGATTTTTTACCAGATGGTCGATTTGTGGGTAAAGGGTGGACTGTTGACTACAGTACATACGCAATGGGCAGGATGAAAAGTATTTGGGGCGAGGACTGCAACGAGTTTAAGCCGGAGAGATGGCTCAAAAATGGGGAGTTTGTGGGAGAAAATGCGTACAAGTTTGCAGCCTTCAATGCGGGGCCTCGGATATGTCTGGGAAAGGAGATGGCGTTTATTCAGATGAAATCAATCGTGGCTTCTGTTATCCATAGCTTTAGCGTGAAAGTGGAAGAGGGATTTGTTGCAAGGTACACATTTGACTTCATCATGCGCATGAAGGGAGGACTGCCAACTACTCTTACAAAAAGACACCAATAAATTTTATGCGGATGACATTGGAAGGATACGCGCAGTTGTTTATTATTTTGTTGTGGTCTTGAAGTCGTCAGTAACTCTGTAAAGCACAAATATGCATGTGCTGTGTTCAAATTCGTAGTTAGCCGATAGGCTTTACTTCTGAGATTGCCAGTGCAAATTTCATCGGCAAACCTGTCTCACGCTCCTAAACTACTGTCTCACCCTGCTAAACCATCTTCAGTACAAATTTCAGGTGCCCGGCCGCCAGAAAACAATTGTGAGGTAGTTGTTTGCTGTGGAATAAAATCAGATTGCATTTAATATTAGATCTGTGATAAAACGGATTGCATTTAATATTAGATCTCTTGATCAAATCGGATTTCAGTCACATATGAAATATTGTAAACCCCGATATTTTAAGATCCACTTTTCGTTTACCCTGAACAGATTGAACCAGCAGTTGTAGGGAACATGGTTTTGGTTCATCTCTTTTTGATAAATTTCTGGTGTGGTAGGGCTTTCTAATTTTTCCTGCAAACTCTGCCCTTCTTTTGTCATTGGCATCGTTGACAGCCCGACACAATTTGTGCAGAATCTTGAGGTAAGTCACTTGCCATGGTCTTTTTTCGATTCAATAATATCACTTCTTTCCAGCATTATAAAAATTCCAGACGTCAACCACCCAGTTTCAGTACATGAAAAATGTGATAAACGATATCCTTTTCCTTCACTCTCTCTTGAGAGTCTACGGTTTGGTCTTTCCTTCAGTAAGGTTATAATCGGTTTGGGGAAATAATACTGAACAATGTGAGCATTGAGCGATGCATAAAACTGGAAGCTGTGAATGGAGTGAAAAAATGTTGCTCTTCATTGCAGGGTAATGTGGGGAAGGCATGTTCCACCTTCTCTTTTTACCTGTGAGCTTCTGAGGATTTTGGAAATTGAGGGTTTTTGGTTTATAGAAATACCCAGAGAGTTTAGGGGTTTTATGTTTTTAAAGGCTTGTTCTTTTTGGGAAGTTGTTGATTTAGCAATGTGCCCACTTCTTGAGAAGTTGTTGATCAAGCATTATGCCAGCTTGTTTAATTTGCAAATCTATGCATCCAATCTCATTTACTTGAACTTAGAAACTTCTTTTGTAGAAAACTTTACTACAGATTACCTCCAGTTGGTCGAGCTCAAAATAAAGGATTGTTTCATGCTGTGTAAAATTGAGGCATTTGAAATTTTGTCACTTGAATAAATTATCCCTTCAAATAGGGATAGATACCCCATTTGGGGTCCTCGTCAACACATCTGCAGACCTTGAAGAGCTTAAAATCATAGACATTCTCATCCAGGTAAATCATTTTTTATTTTTGAGATGAACATTGTTCAACAAGGGAAGTGGCTTCAGACATGGCCTTCCCAAATTTGAAGAAAGCATATGGGGTCAAAAAGAAGTGGTTTTGTTGGATTTCCTTCTAAACAACACTCCCAAGTTGAACTCTATGATTCTCTGCCATAGTTCAATTGGAACAACAATATTTACTGATCCAAAGTTCATGAGGCAGTTTATTTCATAAGTCCATTTTAGGATTTCGAATACAAATTTGTAGAAATGAAATTTCATTGTTTTTGAAGAAACTGAGAAGGTGGAGTAAGACTGGGTAGAACAGTCCACTTGATATAGAAGGAAAGCTAGACGATAAAGTTAGGTAAAATATGTGAAGCTTGCAGCTTCTTTAATAATAACTTCCTACTAGATTTTAATGCCTTTTCATCTAGGAAGGGCAGCTGTACATCAGTGGTAACATTTGACTCTATATGGTCTTACTTTTGAATCAGACACTCTGTTCAATAGTTGATGAGGTATGCTATCATCTTCATCCCTTTATGCTATTAGTACACAGAAGAATATATCAACTGATAAACATTTCATTTTCTTTTTCTGCCATACTGTATTTGTCAGAATCTAAATGAAACTGGTATTGAAATAAAATAGTAGCCATTGTCTTTTCAATGTTTTTAATATGGTTCCATTATAAATTACCTCTTACAATCAAGTACAATGAAACAAACATGGTATCTTCCGCTTTCCATGCAGATATAGAATGATTTCACATTTGTTCCAACTGAATAGTTTATGGTGTTGGAAATCAGTTTACTATTTATTTTTATTTACAGTTTTCTGTTGGCTTCCAGTTTACAAAGTAGAGGTGTTTACCACCTCATTCTAAATGGCAGGGCTGAAGATGACCATGCATTTATAAAGGGATACTTAATGTTTTATAAACTCATACAAGAAAATAAGGACGACATGATCTGGAATTTGAGAAGAAACCTAAACTAACAAACTTAGAGCTTTCTTCCAGGTAATTCCTTGTCATCAAAAGAGAAGCTAATAAAGTCTCTGATTAACAGCGAAGAATGCAATACATCTTTTTGAAGTTATAAGTTGGAGTAGATCTATGAAAGGTGATTAAAAAAAGACAACTACATATATGACAAGAAGAGTGCCATTTTGGTCTGTAGTTTACTTATATAAAGTAAGATGTACCTTTAGGTGAACTGATTGGAGGTAATGGGGGTTGAAAATTAAATCAGGAAATTGACCCTGTAAAACAGTAAAGGAGATTTTCCAAAGATGGTAGAAATTTCTGAAGATATAATTTCACAAAGTATCATGCAAATTTGATATGATGTATCCCGCAATATTAAAATGTTGTTTTACTGATTGTATGCTGTTTGTGTCATTTATGTATTTGGCTTAACACTCAAATGCCAATATGCATGGATTCCTTGTTGAACAGGTTGATGTTCTGAGCAGGCTGCATTCCCCATACTCGCTTGCATTGATTGGCTACTGTGCAGACCATGACCACAGGCTCTTAGTCTATGAATACATGCCCAATGGAAGCCTTCAGGAGCACCTTTACTCTGACGGTGAGCATCTATTACCTAGCTTCTAAGTCCTAACATTTTTTTTTCATTGGTTCTATTAGATTTATTGAAAAGTCCCTAAGTTTCATTGAACTTTTCTGTGTTGATTTGGTTTGGGTTTCTTGCAAACAAAGGTTTTTAGGAGAGGTTTGAGTCTTACAGTCGTTAGTGATTGAAATTAGATGATATTATTGCCAACAAAAAAACAACCACATGTGCCTGATCTAGGACTTACGGTTAGATTTAGTGTTGGCTTAGTTTAACTAGCAATTGAGGAAAAGAACCACAAGGCGTGCCATGTTTTGAAAACAAACTCAATCAAGATGCAAGCAAGCATTTGGGTGAGTCCCTAGAGTACATAACTAGTATCATCCCCCTTTTTGGTACAATATTGTGTAAAGATGTGTGCTTTGTCGATCTAACCCCTTGCCTTGTGGTTAATATCATTTTGACCCATTTTTTATTAAAAAATATTGACTACCATTTGGTATCCTACGGATGGCAAAAATTTGTCCATGTAAATGCCTCATTTATAACAACAGTGCTGATAACATTGTTTTGGTTTGGGTGTTTTTGTTTAGGGACTAGTTTATAGTTTATACCAATGGTCTAGACTCTATACCATATTGCAGCCACTTCAAATAGTGCTGTTGGGAAGTCCTGTAGTTTGGGTGGTTTTTGTTTGGGGTCTAGAGTGTACTACATCACAGCCAAATCTACAATATGTCTGCGTTCACTCAAGTTATTCAATCCCCTGTTTCGTTGGCAAGATAAAATTATGTAGGCATTTTAATCTATATGCATTAAGTGATCTAGATTGAAGAATAGAGCAGCAGGTTTTGGTGTTTTTACTTTATCACAAGAAAAGAAATGCATATGTCAAGTAGAGAATTTATGAACTGTTTGAAGCATTTCAGAAAATTCTGAAGGTTTATTGCTTAACTTGCTTCATTTATTCTGCATTGCTTAACTTGATTCATTTATTTGTACTGGTGTCATTGATCATTTTAAAATTTATGAGATTTCCATCATATTAATACACAGTTAACATTGGAGATATTAACAAAATGATTTCATCACAATCTTCATTATTACGAACATAGGAACCTTTCCCATGTCTTCCAAAGATTTGTAAGACGGGGAGGCTTTGTGCAAATTTGCAATATTTTCAAGATTTGAAAGAGGGCGGAGGATTTGTGCAAATCTTGTAATACATTCAGAATGTAGTAATATTTTCAACATAAAATACATATATCTTTTTTCTGTTCACTTGAAATTCGACACACAAATAAACAAAATTTCATTGTTTTCATTGTCATTGTGCATATATAACAAGCACAACAAAAGGCTGCCAAACTAGAAATGGGTAAGTCAACTGAAAGAGCAGGTTTAGGGTTCATATTAGGGTTTTGCTGAAATTTTCATCCTCATTATTGTTGAAGAGATCTGCTGATCTCTAATTGCTACGAATAGCCAAGATTGTGGCTACGAATGCATTCAATTACTAAAATTATTATTCAAATCTTATAGGAAGATTAAACTTAAATTCTTTGGGAGATTTTGCGCTCTTTGTCACATATGATGCAAGTCCTTTGTTCTGCAGACATTTCTATGGTCCCCATGTAACATAGATTGAAATAAAGAAGCTAGACATAATTCTAAAACAATAAGAAACACTTATATAACAGTAACCCAAAGAGTCATCCAAGCTATTGTTTAGCATCTGGAACAACTTTCAGACAACTGAACATTCCTCACCCCACGTCTGAAAACAAACATTAACTGATAACCAATATTTCTGGTTGAGCAGTCATAAGCCTTCGTTTCAAAACCACTACAGTTTTGTCTAAGTAGATATTCTATTTTTTTTTGTAGTTTTTCACTCTTTTACCACTTCCAGATCTGTTGCATAGTAATAATACCAACACATACTCTTTCACACAATTCAAGCACACAGGAAACAACATTTAGACCAATATTGGACACACACATATTACATGTATACACACAGACAAGACTCATCTCCAAGTATCTTCTCAACAATTCCTAATTGCTGCAATCACAACCTTCATGTAGAGTTTGTCCCCATTGCAGTTATGTATCAATCTAAGCTTATCCCATTGTTTAGTATACTGAGCTTGTCCCCATTACCCAGTGATCTATCAAACTAAGCTTGTCCCCATTGCTTTGTGTACTCAATTCACAACGTTCCTTGGGGATGCACATAACTCATTTTTACACATCCAGTTGTACCCACATACACAAACAAATCATACCCACCAGACTCATAGAAGACTCATATAGTACATACACACGTACACACACTTATCCATGTCAATAGATTTTAAACATTACTAAACCAATCATGAGCATATACCTTACTAATGCCTCTTCAATTTTCCCCGTTTTATACAAATTTCCTTTCCATTATTTTCACAGCTTTTGTGTTTGTGCCTTTCATTGCAACGAGCCTTCTTCCGGTGGTCTCTTTTGATATTTATGGTCTTTTGAGCTCCTCCCTCTTAGGCCTTATTGGTTGATTGGATCATAACATTAATTTCCTTAGAACGATTACTCACAATGTTTTTAGTGTCAAGGAATTATTTCATTTTCGAGGCTCCTTGTGCCATGCAAGTTCTTGTCTTGGTCTGGTTGGCCATTTGCTTGGTAGTGCGATCGGGTCAGTGGTTTTTACCTCTTCCCAAGTACATGGAATTCTCTGAGCTTATTTACTCCTGTGCATTACTTTTTGCAATCAGTTAGCTCATCCTGTCCTTAACTCTTGACATTTGACTTCTTATTTGACACTTGGCTGCTCTGTTTTTCCTATACAGGGCTGCTCATGCACTGTCATCAATCATCAATCATCAATCGAAGCTCTCATAAAGCTGTATATGCCCCCTTCTACTTGGTTGGTTTTGTCCATGCCAGCAATCTGCATACTCAGCAACACATCAAGGAACATTCGTTTCTTTTGAAATTAGTTCGAGTATTTTATTTTTAACAATTTCTAGCTTGATTATTAGTCAAGATAAACAATCAAATGTCAGATAAGCTATTAAGTATTTGGGGCTGATGTTAAGTTTAAATTACCTTTGAGGACTTTCCTTGGCCTGAATAAAACAATTCTAAAAACATCCTGATTTAATTGCTTTTGCCAAGTGAAACATGTCATTAGGACTATAATCTTTCAAGTCTTAATCACAATCAGATTTTAATACTAACAAACATTGAATCATCATTCTTTATCGTAGATGTATTTAGATATCAAGATCTACTAAAGTTATCAATCTTCAAAACAGATTTAAGGTCCATGAAAGTTTGAATTTTTACAAAATCCTTTAGAAAATTATCCACTCTGGCTTTTGCAAGATTTGAGAACAGTGGGGTATTATAGAGTGTTAGTCCATATTTTACTGTTCAAAGCAGCCATGTTATTGGCAATAGTACCAGTCTCTTCAGTCTCTTCAACTGAACTCTAAGACTTGGTGAAGAAAACTGAAAATCTCAGGATACACATGAATTGGTGTTTCTTCTATTACAAGTCAAACCAAATGAGTTTTTAGTTTTTACAAAATACTACTCCCTGCTAATAAGTTTCAAACTCTAAATGGTGCCATTATGTA
This sequence comes from Sequoia sempervirens, assembly GCA_007258455.2. NCBI lineage: Eukaryota > Viridiplantae > Streptophyta > Pinopsida > Cupressales > Cupressaceae > Sequoia > Sequoia sempervirens. Next base: position 14,774,250 of record VDFB02047397.1, on the reverse strand, counting down.
TGAAAGGTCAACTAGCCTTAAATCTCGGAAAGGAAGCCTTTGAAATATTTCAAGCCATTGATTAATAACAATACTAAAACTAATCAATTACAGGTGATTGTCTCTAATGGAGAAAACAGAAAAAAAATTACCCTTTTATTCAATTTTATTTTTTGTTAAATTTACATATCTTGTTAAGTATTTACAATTTATAGATTTCTCATCTAACAACATTGTGTTTCACTACATACAAATTCTAGGGCTTGAAAAAAGGACCTTCACTAAAGACATTGTGAAGCTTTTTTTTTACTTTGATTGATGCAAACTTGAAACTACTTGTTAAAGCAATCTAATCAACACTGTGTTTCACTTCATAGAAATTCCATGTCTTTAAAAGAGGAGCTTCAAAAAAGACAAATAGATGTTGACTTGTGCAAACTCGCTACAAATTGTTTCAAAGGGATTTCATTGTTTAAAAAAACAAATCCAACAAAAGAATGTACCTAATTATATTATACAATGCACATTGTCTTTTTATACAACCAATTACGTATTGTTATAATTTATTGACGGTTTTTCTTTAATTTCCTATTGGCGTCTCCCTTGAATCTCTTATGGGTGCAAGTGCTAGTTTGTGTCTCTATTTGAAAGACTGCCTACCATATGTTCTTAGCTTTGCTGTTTAATTTTGTCTTAATCAAATGTTTTAAGCTGCGTTTGATATATATTTTTTGAAGCACAAGCATGTATTGTTTTGGTGTGCTATCCACTTGTGACGATGACAACATTTCACTTTTTCTAACCTACATTATACGAAACTATATTTTTGCGACCTTTGTAATTGATTGTTGATTTATACACTTGAATGTGTATTATAATCTCTCTAATTATAAGGAAAATACCTTTCCTAAATTATCTAGCCTAATTACATAAATGCAATTAAAAATTAATTTAAATAAAAAAATTTGGATTTATAATTTTAAAAATTAAATGTGAGGAATTATAGTGTTTAGTTTTAATGTCATGTTGAACTTTTTTACCATTAATGAAATATAAATTTTTTGGTCTCATGAATGCATTAAGAGTTTGTTTAATCATAACATTTTATATGATTTAATCTTGAATTTTGCAAAGTTGATTTTGAGGGACATAGATTCGGTCTAACACACAAAACTAAATTGTTATGTGTGGGAATGATCCTATAGGGTGTGCTTCAATAAACTTACTTACCTTCACCTCTTGGTAGCTAAATGTATCAAGGTGGTCTCTAGGGACACCACTACAAATATTGCTAACCCAATAGGTGATTGTGTTTCCCTAGTCATCCCCTTGATAGGTTGAATTAACAATAATGAGGAATATCAAAGACATCATTAAGCAACATGCAAATGACCTATATGCAAATAGTGTGGACCTAATTCTTTGTCCCTTTAGAAATCAAAGTGTGCTCTTACAATTTTCTACTTTATGTCACTTTATTTTCTCTTAAACTCGTGATGATAATTTGATGCAAAGCATCCGAGCTCATATACAATCTTGCACCACCAAAATATTTTTGAAGTTTTATTTTTAGACAATATTCTATTTTATATGTTGTTATTTGTAGTTTGTGTAATCTTGCTTTTTTTAGTGAGCTACAAGAAGGTTTTTTCTTTTTCTTTATTTCACTCATTAATAATAGTGTTAAGAAAATATTAGTGTATCGGTTCAAACCTAAATCAAGTTGCTATAAGTCTAGTTTTCATTCAAAATGGCAATAGGAGTTGTATTATACTCTTGGAATATTTTTAAGTGTTCTAAAATGTTTCATCTTGGTTAACAATGATTGGAAGAGAGCATTGAGATTTTCTTCAATTTTCCTAACTTTGATTGGACTTAAAAAATCAAAAGACATGTTTTAATTGTTAAAACTACCAAATGTAACTTTTATTTATAGAAGGGCATTTCATTTTTTCCTCACTTGGTGCCTATTATGAGTTATTTTCAAATCAACTACTATTTCTTTCAATTTATGTCAATTATTTATTCTAGGCACCATTAATTATTGGTGTGTCTTTCTTCTTTTTTATGATCTTTATAGCTTTTGTTTTTCCCTCGATCAATTTCTATTTGTAACTTTCTTGTTGTTATCCAATGGTTGCATGGGTGTTTTACACTATTTTTTAGTCACTGAAATCATTGTGGATGTCATTCCTTCTCTAATGGCTATGTGTATAAACCCTAAGGATTTTGTGACTAGTATTGAAAAGGAATACCAATATTTTCTTGGTCATGGAAGGCAAATGAAAATGACCTAGTTCATGCTACAAAGGGAGGCAACAAGAAGAATAAAAGAAAAAAGAAAAAAAAAAGAGGGGCTTGAAAGAGGAAAAGAAAATAGAGCAAGCTACTTGGGTATGAATTTTAAAGATAATATGCTAAACATGGAAAAATAGAGCATGCAAAAAGGGTTGAAACAAAGCCCATTTATTGAGATTATAGGAAGATAAATAAGAGCCAATGGTGAATATTGATGAGAAATTTTTGTGTATGAAGAATATTTTATTTAAATAACACATTGTATATTAGAATGGGTCTACTACAAAGGGATTTTGCATTCTTAAAGAATGTGTTTTTCTTGTACAAGTTGCAATGAGCTAAAGAAAGGAGAAACAAAAGTTGAATTGAATTAAGGATTTTCATACATATTTTGTTTCATCTATGTCATGTATGTTGAATTGAATTAGGGATGCTATTTTATGTTTTTAATAATAAAACCCCTAGTCTAGACTACATTATATGGCATCTCGAAGAAATTGTTTATTGGGTTGTTTTGGAGAAGAAGCTCTAGAAATTTATTTTAGATGAGAGTGTGAAGTCCTATAACTACAAATGGATTGGGGGGATGACATGGCACATGAAGGAAGACTACAATTCTAAGGATTGTTGATACAATAGAGATTCTAAGAGAGATTATAACTATTTTGAATGTAATGGAGATAACACAAAGAAAAGTACATGTAGAAGATGTTAGTGAAGATAAGGAAGAAATAGAATATTGAGAATTACAAATAAATGATGCAATGGATAAATCAAAAGGAATAATTTTAAGAGAAATATAAAATTTAAATAGTAAACTAAGACTAGATACTCCCTAATATAGTGGTATTTTAATGCAAAAGAACACATAGAGTGGATATTAGAGATGGAGAAATATTTTTATTATGAATTCAAGGAAGGCCTACAAAGGGTGAAGTTTGCATACACCAAACTGAGAATTTATGCTTCCCTATAATGGGATAACATGCAAACATAAAGAGAAATGGGAAGGATAAAATTAAGATCTGGGGTCAAATCTTCACAAAAATCAAGGCCAAATCTTAACAATAGACTATCAACTTAACCTATTTTGAAATTTATAAAACTTGAAACAAAAAGAAATGAACATCAAAGACTACAAAAAGGAATCATGCAAGCTCAAAATTTAGGTTAGCCACATTGAGGATGACAAAAAAAATCTCAAGGTGCGTAAATATTTTGCAAGTGTTATTTTAGGTCAAATTTAGTATGATCAAGATAAGGACTAGATATAATGGTTTTATGCATCTACAAAAAAATTGATGTCAAAAGATATGTCAATTACATAGACTTGATTCATTCCATTGCAAGGGAAATTGAAGGGTTCATCCTTCTCTAGTAGTTTATCAATATTTGTGGAGGGTTTTATGGAGATAGTCATGACCTACTTAGAATTTTCTCCTTTTATTGAATGTTGTTATTCCTTGAACCCTACTTGATTTTGAGGCCTTATCTTTCTTTCTTAGCCATATATTTTACAATATATGTTATAATATGATGATTTTATTTACATAGTAATCTCACAATCTATCAATGTCCCAATATTTGTGTGGTTACATCTAATTTAGGCATGTTAAAAAATTATAGATCTCCCTTTGTCATATAGAGATTCCATAGAGTAAGGGAGAGACCACTTGGAACAAGGTATAAGGAATTGTCTTCATCTTGTAGATCCAAGGTCTCCCCAATTGTAAATTGTAACTAATATCCTTGTCAAAAATAAAACATTGTGGAGACCATTTTTGGTCCCAAGGAAGCTAGGAGTGTAATTTTGTTAATGGTGGCTACTTTCAAGTTGACATGGTTATATAAGGTATCTCTACATGTCATGATATTGGTGTGGCCATATATTACTCTCTCAAAGATTGGGAAAGGAATAGTGTTGACCACAAGCCCATCATCCATAAGGGTCCTTTTGATTCAAGTACCATAGATCCATGCTTTTAGATATCTTCTAGTTAGCTTGGCCTCTATAGAAATATTCTTGAGGTTGAAGAAGAAACTAAGGTAATATATGTCAACATTGAGTGGGCTCAAATCTAGGTCAACTTGGTTTATTTTTTATTTTAGGATTGGTATAATATGTGTGGCAGCATAAAAAGTATCCCTTTTCCTTAATTTGGGAATGATTAATGTTTAAATGAACTTAAGGTCACCTTGATCTAGTGTTGTGATGTGTTTTACAAGTTCACATTAGGTCTTGGGCCCTTTTAAAGCTAAATAAACCTAACTTTGCCTTGATTTAATGTTGTAAAGTTCATTCATTTACACCTTAACATTAAATTTAGGTCCCTTGGACCTAATATTGCCTTAATCTAGTGTTGTAATGTGTTGTACACATTTCCATTGGATTTAGGGCCCTTTTAAGCTAAATAGACATAATTTTGCCTTAATTTGATGATGTAAATTATATTTATCTACACTTTCACATTGAATTTTGAGCCCTCTTACATTTATGACCTTTATATCATCATTAATAGGCCCCTAAGACCCTATATTATGCATCTCAAAGCTTATTTCAACCAAAATCCTGACAAGATCAACAAATAGACTTAAGTTTTTAATCCCCAACACTTTCTCTCTCCAAAAAGGTCTTGTGGGACCCATACGCTACCTTGGGCATATGAGTCCCACCCAGGTGGGACCCATTTGCCAAGGGTGGTGTATGAGTCCCATTTGGCCCCTTTTTAGGGTTTTAAGTGGGAAATCAGGGTTTTAAATTCAAATTTCTTGATGTCGACCTTTAGGATCTAATAAACGATAACTTGGATGGATTGCCTATATAAACAAGGTCTCAAATCATTATTTCATTAAGCCTTCATGATATTAAGTCAAGCACTTAAGAGTTAAACATTCCAAGACTTCACAAGAGCATCAAGAGAGTTTACAAGATCACTTCTAAGGCATTCAAGAGCAGAATTCTTCATCAATTATTGCAACAATTCAAGATCCATCATCATGTCAAGGTTATCAAACATCAAGCATGTTGTTGAGCTAGTGTTGTGATTTTGCATTCAAGATCCAAGACTAAGTATTGTTCTACACTTATTTCAAGATCTAGATCTACATCCTTCATGGCCATTTCATGTTGAGTTGCAGATTTACATGACATCATTTACAAGACATCATTCAAGGTATCATTGTTCATGTTTCATGTTCCATGTCCTTATTTCATTATCACATCATTTGGTTTAATTACCTCAAAGGGGTTTGACCAAGGCAAACCCCTATTCACTAACAATCAAGAAGTTTTTCTCCTCTTTACATGTGTTATTGCAGATCTAGGTGTCTTGGAGCTTGAAAATCCTTTGAATATTAGGTTGCAAGGTTGAAGAAATTCATCAAGTTGTCACAAGGTTTTCATCTTCACAAAAAGTCTTTTACAAGCCTGAAATTAGAGTTTCAGATACGGAAACAAGGTGTGACAGAAAGAGAAGAGATTGGAGACTTGATTCAGATCTTAACCCTCCAAAAAGGCTTAGTGGGATTGATACACCACTTGTGGTGTATGAGTCCCATTACAGTGATTTTCCAGATTTCAGTGGCTTTAGATCAAACATTGCCAAATTCTTATTTTAGCCTAGAAACCCTAGTCTGAGATTGATACACCCAAACCGGCGTATGAGTCCCAGTCAACATCAAAATCAATATTTTTAGTGTTTCTAATCCTCATTTAGGCCTCTTCAAGTTTCCAGGTGCATGCCTATGATTTTATAGCTTTCTAGTATGATTTACTTGCATTTCTAGGTCATTTAATTAAGCTTTGCATATCACTAGGTTTTATCATTAGATCTTGCATTTCATTAGTCTTTCCAAGCCCTAGCGTGGTGGTGAGCCCCTCTTGTAATAATAAATCAGACCCTAGAGACCCTATTGTAAGATATATTTCTCCTTTGCATACTTCAAATTGAGATCTCTAGAGTTTTCCTTAAATGTGGAGCATAGAAGATTGTTGTTCTAGGTCCTAAACCCTAGTGACGACAATTTTCTATCCCTACATTTTGGTGAACCTGATGTGAATTGAACAAAGTCCAGACATCATACAAGTTAGACACATCAAAAACAATTCAAAATTTGCTGAAATTGGTGCAAAGAACCCTAACTAGGACTCATATGCCCCTCTAGGTGAATTAGTCCCAGATCAACCTTGAAACCGTCATTTACAACATTAAAAACCTTGTTTGTGCACTTCTGTTTGTTGTCAATAATTACCTGTTTCAGTTGGCTGAGCTTCATGAAGGTATCTTGGCGAAAGAAGATACAATCGTTGAGAATCATGAAAGTCTTGCTTGTCCTTCTCCTCACCCCCTTTGGGAAGATATTATAGCACAAGAGAATGAGATCATACACATTTCTAAACATCACCTTACCTAATTTCCATTTGCCGTTTGCTTGTGAGATTGATTTAGCGAAAGAGGATGAGATTGTAAATGATGAGGATATGTTGGTGTTAGATGATCAAATCTTTAGGGTCTATAACAACCCTCTTTATGACCCTTCCCCTACTTATCCTATTTTGGAAGGCATTATTGGACAAACGAATTAAATTATGGACGATCATGATAGTCACATTTGTTCTTCTCCTAGTTGTGAAGAAAATACTTTGATGTTAGAAAATACAAGTCATGAGAATCTTATGTGTCTCTTCCCCTAAGAAAAACATTATTGAACAAGAGAATGCCATCATTAAACAAGACAATTCAACCATTGATCATTCCCCTACTTGCAATGAAGTCATTTTGGAAGAACCAATTCTTGAATGTCAAGAACATTTGGTTTGTAGTTCTCCTAAAAACTCCCCTCCTAGGGAAGATATCATGGTGCAAGAAAATGACAACAACAGTGATGTGATTTCCTTGGATTATGTTGAAAAGATGATACTAGATTTCCCTTTATTAGAAATACATCAAAACAATACTGCTGAGGTTATGAATTCACAAGTTTCCATTAGATCCCCCTTGACTATTGGACCTCCTACATATCCTGTGGGACATCCTAACAATCCTCTAATTCTTTACCCACCTTCACACTAACCACAAACTCAAAACAAACCTAAACTTATCCTTTACCCACCTGAGACAAATGTTTTGTAGTTCAACTGAGTTATAATACCGTTGCTCATACATATAACACTAGAAACAATTCGCAACCACAACAAACACCTTCAACATCCCCCCTGTTACCTCAACCTATCTTACCAAGTCCTCATTTTCCTTCACAAAGTGGAAAGGAATATGATCTTGTTGAAAAACTTAAGAATACTCTTGCTAAGATATCATTATGGGATTTTATTTAAGCATCCACACATTATCATAACATGATTCAAAATGCTTTACAACAAGTTCCTCTCCCTTCTAATGTGCAACCGAATGACATAGCAGCCATGATTCAAGGAATAAATGTTGACATTGTTTTCCACCAAAGTGAACTCCCTCGTTTGGAAGTGCAAAAACAAAATGATGCTTTCATGATAATAGCTTCCTATAATAGAACAGGGATAAAGCAAACCCTTGTCGACAATGGCTCAGCCCTTAATGTGTGTAGTGTAACCCTTTTGGATAGGCTTGGTGTGGATAAATCAAAAATTGAACTTGACTCTTTATCTATTGAGGGATTTGACAATGTAGGAAAACAATCGCTTGGTGTGATCACTTTGCCTATTATAGTTGGAAAGGCCACATTAGAAACACCAATCCATGTTATGCCTCATGATCTTTCATATAACCTTCTTTTAGGTATACCGTGGATTCATGCAATGAATGGGGTGCCTTCTACTCTTCATCATGTAATGAAATAAATTTAGAACAACAAAGTGTACACACTTGAAGCTAACCCTGAACCAAACAGTTGTTTAAACATTGAGAAAAGTAAGGAAAATCCTTTGAAAATATTGACACCAACTACATAAGTAGAACACATGCAACAAAAAGACCAAGAAAAACATGTTGAGGAAGTCACGAAGCTATTAGAAGATGATAGGGGTTCCTTAGACTTCGAACCAACATTCATGGGAGAATACAAGATCATAAACAAAGACTTTGAAAAGGGAAAAGAAAAAGCAGTAATGTCAAGACAAAATTTGGAAGACCTTTCAAAAGCATCCACCTCAACCACTTTAGAACAAAATACAACAAATTACACAACAAACTTTGAGGAACTTAATTATGAGCAACCACCGAATTTGAAAGAGATGAATAATCTTTATGGAAAAGGTTATGACATGATGAAACAACTTGGTTATAGTGGAAAAGGATGTGGTGCTAGAGAACAAGGTATCCACATCCCTATAGAGCCTTACACGCAAGAAAAGACCAGTGGTCTTGGTTATTTCCCCTTAAAAGAAACAAACAAGCCTTCACTCAATATCAACACCATTACAAAAGATTCCATTAAGCCAACTTTAACATTAGTGCATCCTTAACTGATAGACACTAGTGGTCTTGATTGTTATCCTTTGCAAGAAATGAAACAAACAAAGAAATCTTCACTTAATGTCACTGTCATCACACAAAACACTAATGATTTGAATTCATTAGATTTTACACCTTTTAAAGAAGAGAACAAAATCTCGCAATCTAAAGGGTCTTGTGTAAGTATGACACCTTATACTAAGGAAGAGATATATTTGTCGCAAAATAATGAAACATCCTCTACTATTGATCAAGAGAGTATCTTGTTGAGACTCCTCCAAGATCATTTGATATCTCTCCCTTCAATAACACGAAATAAATTCTACTACAAGAGTTCATTTTGTGCATATCATAGATTTCATGGTCACGCTACTAATGAATGTAAGGCTTTGTGTAATAGAATTCAACATCTTAAGGAATATGGTGCTCTTCCTTGTGCTAGGGAACCTATTTCTAATTTACATCTATTTTTATTCTATTATGTTTCTCATCAATCATTTTGGCTCATCCTTGTCCTGCACTAAGTGGGGGAAAGGGGTTAAGTAGCCTTGTCCTTGTATGCCACTTGTTGTCGTCTCTTTTGACTAGTTGACCACCTTTCATGTACATATTAAAGCAAGCTTGGGATGTGCATGGCATGCCTTAATTTGGCTCACATGTGACGTACTGAGTTATACATTTTGGGGCAACCCCTTCTCTTTTCATGACGTAGCTTATTGGAAACATATGGCTTGGCATAGGGCTTTTTAAATAAGCTCTTGTGTCTTCTTCTACTTTAAAGCAATTGCTCACAACGATGGTGCTAGCAATCGCTTTAAAGTGGGGGCATACATCGACACTCATGTTTCACTGTGTGATTTTCTTTATTCTTGTGATTTGTCCTTTTCTTGGTGGCATCATTAGGTTTGATTTCCTTTGAGAGCGCGATATTTCTTTGACATGTCCTCTCTTGGAGACATTAGGCACAATTTTCCCATAGAAGAGACCTTACATGAACTAAGCAAAATCCCTTTGAACATACCTTACACTATTTTGCATTCACAAAAATCGTTATATGGCCACCTTGCATAACACACTTTGCATGTCTGTGGAGCCATCTTGTATGTTCATGAGTTCTAAGCATACGAAGCTTTGCTTGCCTCATGAAACTCAAAGTTTATTGTTGTGTGACACCTTATCAAAGTTATCAGGAGCTATAACTTTGGTCTGGTTGGACGGGAAGCCAATCAGAGGCATGCCTTTCCCTTAGCCACTCACGTGTGTGTGTGAGCGCATACCGACCATGTGTGTATGTGTCTCACTTTCTTGGATTACTCACCCAACGGATAGCCTGAAGTTTTGTTGTCTTAGAGTGAGCATGCATTTTTCAGACAAACAACTTAAATCTGATCCACATCGTGTTGGACAAACGGTCGAAGTTTGATCCACATTTTTCGTCTTCATATCTTTGAAATTGCATGTTTGTGTATCTTGATGTTGCATATCATAAACCTTGTGCATGTCCTTTTGTGCTTATGTTGGTTTGGCGTAGGATCTTGGATCCTAGGGGCTTGGCCACTCCCTTGATCTTTGTCGTCCTAGACCATTCGCATTGGTACAATTGGACCCCTCTTGAATCTCTACCTTAGTGTGAGTTTGAAGCAAGTTCCTCCTCTCACTAAAGTGGGGGATAAATGTGGCAACATAAAAAGTATCCCTTTTCCTTGCTTAATTTGGGAATGATTAATGTTAAAATGAACTTAAGGTCACCTTGATCTAGTGTTGTGATGTGTTTTACACGTTCACATTAGGTCTTGGGCCCTTTTTAAGCTAAATAAACCTAACTTTGCCTTGATTTAATGTTGTAAAGTGTATTCATTTACACCTTCACATTAAATTTAGGGCCCTTGGACCTAATTTCTCCTTAATCTACTATTGTAATGTGTTGTACACATTCACATTGGATTTAGGGCCCTTTTAAGTTAAATAGACCTAATTTTTCCTTAATTTGATGTTGTAAAGTATATTTATTTACACTTTCACATTGAATTTTGAGCCCTCTTACATTTATGGCATTTATATCATCATTAATAGGCTCCTAAGACCCTATATTATGCATCCTGAGGCTTATTTCAACCGAAATATGAACAAGATCAACAAATAGACTTAATTTCTTAACTCGCTGACACTTTCTCTCTCCAAAAAGGTCTTGTGGGACCCATACGCAACCTTGGGCGTATGAGTCCCACCCAGGTGGGACCCATACACCGGTGTATGGGTGGTGTATGAGTCCCATTTGGCCCCTTTCTAGGGTTTTGAGTGGGAAATCAAAGTTTTAAATTCAAATTTCTTGAATGTCAACCTCTAGGATCTAATAAACGGTAACTTGGATGGATTGCCTATATAAACAAGGTCTTAAATAATTATTTCATTAAGCCTTCATGATATCAAGCCAAGCACTCAAGAGCTAAGAATTCCAAGACTTCACAAGAGCATCAAGAGAATTTACAAGATCACTTCTAAGGCATTCAAGAGAAGAATTCTTCATCAATTATTGCAACAATTCAAGATCCATCATCATGTCAAGGTTATCAAGCATCAAGCATGTTGTTGAGCTAGTGTTCTAGTGTTGCATTCAAGATCCAAGACTAAGTATTGTTCTACACTTATTTCAAGATCTAGATCTACATCCTTCATGGCCATTTCATGTTGAGTTGCAGATTTACATGACATCATTTATAAGACATCATTCAAGGCACCATTGTTCATGTTTCATAATTTCATGTCCTTATTTCATTATCTCACCATTTCATTTAATTACCTCAAAGGGTTTTGACCAAGGCAAACCCATATTTGCTAACAATCAACAAGTTTCTCCCCTCTTTACATGTGTTATTGTAGATATAGGTGTCTTGGAGCTTGAAGATCCTTTGAATATTAGGTTGCAAGGTTGAAGAAATTCATCAAGTTGTCACAAGGTTTTCATCTTCACAAAAAGTCTTTTACAGGCTTGAAATCAGAGTTTCAGATACAAAAACAAGGTGTGGCAGAAAGAGAAGAGATTGGAGACCTGATTCAGATCTTAACCCTCCAAAATTCCTAGTGGGATTGATATGCCACTTGTGGTGCATGAGTCCCATTACAGTGATTTTCTAGATTTCAGTGGCTTTAGATCAGACATTGCCAAATTCTTGTTTTGGCCCAGAAACCCTAGTCTGGGACTGCTATGCCAAACTGGTGTATGAGTCCCATTCAACATCAAAATTAGGATTTTTAGCATTTCTAGTCCTCATTCAGGCCTCTTCAAGTTTCCAAGTGCATGCCTCTGTTTTTACAACTTTATGTTCTGATTTACTTGCATTTCTAGGTCATTTAATTAAGCTTTGCATATCATTAGATCTTGCACTTCATTAGTCTTTCCAAGCCCTAGCTTGGTGGTGAACCCCTCTTGTTATCATAAATCAGACCCTAGGACACCCTATTGCAAGATATCTTTCTCCTTTGCATACTTTAGATTGAGATCTTTAGAGTTTTCATTGAATATGGAGCATAGAAGATTGTTGTTCTAGGTCCTGAACCCTAGTGACGACAATTTTCTATCCCTACAATTGGTTCAAATATTTTAATTTTATGGCTTCTAAAAAGGGTTTCACAATGCAATGTGGATTTTTTCAAAAGGTTGATCAATCAAATGCTATAAAATATCCTTTTAAGATGATCAATTAGATTGTAAGGACTAACTAGATTAGGAGTTGTCTTGACCAAAACGACCACATCTATGGTACTCCACTTCTAGGGATGCCCAAGGTTCTTGGGTTTCATCATATTTAACTATTTTGATTAATTTCAACATATTGGTCTCTCCAATTATCCCCAATTCTAAGTTGTTGGATCCTTTTTTGTGCGAGGTGATTATTGATGTAGATATGAATGGATTAGGAGGATTCAGTTAATTCAAAGTATTATTGTGTTGATATGGTGGGAATGAATTCTATTAGAATCACATATTAAATATTTTAGGGGTGATGGTCCCTTAGTGGCTATAGTTTGGGGAATTAGAGGGATCAAGAAACATGTCCATGAACAAGCATTGTTGTTCTTTAAGGAGTTTAGGAATAAACCAATTGTAATCTTGAAATTTTTTATCTATCATTCTCCCTTGTGTTATGAGAAGAATATAATTTATTAGGATTAAAATCATAAGGCCTTTGATGTATTTCATATCTATTATCATCGAATGTGTGACTATTCTACTACCTATTGTCCCTTTTTTTTTTGTTATTTCTTGGGGTAATCCTCAACATTAATTTTTTGGCTTCTCATGTTTGCGTATTTATCACCTCCTGCATAATTATTATTGTTATAGCTTTGATATAATTTTTTCCATTCCTTGTTGGTGGAGTGTCATGAATCTATCTAGTATGGCACTTCAATTCTTCTTAGGATCTTAGAAACCAAAGGGTTATTTCTATCATTATTTTTTGTTTATGATCTAGCTATTGAAAAAGGATTTGCGTAACCTCCCATTGGAACCTTATGCTCTCCTACTACTATTGATGGTGGCATGATCAATATTGATAACACTCTTAAGATATTCCTAATATGATTTATTGGGGATCTTCTAGACCTCCTTTCGCATGTCCCTAATTAGGGAATGAAAGAAAAAATCATAAAGTTCCCTTTGATCCATATGTGGTGCACTTGTTAAGAGTAGATCACTTATCTCCACCTTGTTATGAAATGGTTCATTGACTCATTTGAGTCTTGTACTAAGGAATTGGGTAAGTGCACCAATTTGTGACACAAAAAAGGTGCCACTTTTGAATTTTTACTTGAAATGACCATTTGGTGAATGCCAAATGGCTCGGATGACCAAGCCTAAGGCTTGGTATTTTAAAATTCAAATCATTTGGCGAGTGTCAAATTTGGCGCTAGCCAAATGAAGTTCATCATTTTGTGAGCGCCAAATTTGGCGCTAGCTAAATGAAGTTCCATCATTTGGCGAGTGAAAATTTTGGCACTAGCCAAATGAAGTTCTCCATTTAACTAGCCCAAATTTTGTGCTCACCAAATGTGAAGCATGACTTTTTGCAATGCATTTTTGTGGACTCTTTCTTTTTCTCTTCCTCTGCTAAGGAGACTATATGCATCATATGGACATTTACTTTCTTATAATTTAATTTATACTTCATGTATATAGTTTTAGGATGTTTGAGAGTGGTTTTGAATCTCTTGGAGTTATAATGCAAATTCTAGTTTTTGGAAGATCTTATAATTTTTTAGACAATAAATTTTTAGTAAGTAGCATGTCAAATTTCAGTAATCGGGAGGTCAAATTTCCATAGTCAGCAAGTTGTATCATATTTCTCTCTCACTCTCTCCTTCCCTCTCTACTCTCTATTTCTCCTCTCCCTCCCTCCCTCTCTTCCCCTTCCTCTCTCCCTTGTCTCTCTCTCTCACACACCCCTATATCTCCTCCATGCCTCTCCCTCCCTACCTCTCCCTCCCTCCCTTCACTCTCTACTTCTCTCTATCTCTCCTCTCTCTCTACATCTCCTTTCATCTCTACTTATCTTTATCTCCCCTCTCCCTCCATCATTTTGTATCTCATCTCTCTCTGTGGACTCTTTCTTTCTCTTCCTCTGCTAAGGAGACTATATGCATCATATGGACATTTACTTTCTTATAATTTAATTTATACTTCATGTATATAGTTTTAGGATGTTTGAGAGTGGTTTTGAATCTCTTGGAGTTATAATGCAAATTCTAGTTTTTGGAAGATCTTATAATTTTTTAGACAATAAATTTTTAGTAAGTAGCATGTCAAATTTCAGTAATCGGGAGGTCAAATTTCCATAGTCAGCAAGTTGTATCATATTTCTCTCTCACTCTCTCCTTCCCTCTCTACTCTCTATTTCTCCTCTCCCTCCCTCCCTCTCTTCCCCTTCCTCTCTCCCTTGTCTCTCTCTCTCACACACCCTCCTCCATGCCTCTCCTCCTACCTCTCCCTCCCTCCTTCATCTCTACTTCTCTATCTCCTCTCTCTTACATCTCCTTTCATCTCTACTTATCTTTATCTCCCCTCTCCCTCCATCGTTTGTGTCTCTCTCTCTCTCTCTCTCTCTCTCTCTCTCACTCTCTCTCTCTCTCTCTCTCTCACACACACACACACACACACACACACACACACACCTCTATCTCCCTCCCTAACTCTCCCTCCCCTTCTTTCTATCTCTCCTCTCAGTCTCTCTCCATTTTTTCCCTCACTCCCCCCTCTTTCTCTCTCAATCACTCCTTTTCTTTATCTCACCATTATCTGTCTTTCTCTCTTTATCTCTCTCACACACGCACCTCCATCTCCCTACCTCTCGCTCCCCTCTCTACTTTATCTCTCCTCTCTCTCTCCTTCCCTCTCTACTTATCTTTATCTCCCCTCTCCCTCTCTACAACTACCTCAACCTCTCTATCTCATCTATGTCTCCCTACCTCTTTCCATCTTTGCTCTCTATCTCTCCTCTCTCTCTCTCATCCTTACCTCTATACTTTTATCTATCTCACCACTCTCTCTCCCCATCTCATTCTCCCTCCCATCCCTCTCTCTCTCTCTCTCACACATCCTTACCTCTCTACTTTTCTCTATCTCACCACTCTCTCTCCCCATCTCTCTCTCTCTCTCTCTCTCTCTCTCTCTCTCTCTCTCTCTCTCTCTCTCTCTCTCTCTCTCTCTCTCTCTCTCTCTCTCTCTCTCTCTCTCACACACACACACACTCACCTCTATCTCCTCTCTACCTCTCCCTCCCTCTCTCCCCTCTCCACTTCTCTCTATCTCTCCTCTCTCTCTCTACATTTCCTTCCCTCTCTTTGCCTACATATCCCTCCATCACTTTGTATCTCACTTGTCTCCCTCCCTCTACCTTCCCCTCTCTCTAACTCTCTCTCTCCCTCTCCTCCCCCTCTTTATCTCTCACTCTCTCCTCTCTATATCACAATTCTCTCTCTCTCTCTCTCTCTCTCTCTCTCTCTACACACACACACACACACACCTCTATCTCCCTCCCTACTCCCCTTCCCTCTCTACTCTCTCCATCTCACTCTCCCTCCCTCTCTCCCTCCTCCTTCCCTCTCTCTACCAACCTCTCCCTCTACTCCCTACTAGTCTCTCTCTACCTCTCTCTCCCTCCCCCCTCTTTCTCTCTTACTCTCTCCCATCTCTACTCTTTATCTCTCACTCCCCCTTCCCTCTCTACTCTCTTTCTATCTCTCCCCTCTTTTTCTCTCTCACTCTCTCTCATGCACACACACACACACTCTCACCTATATCTCCTCCCTACGTCTCCCTCCCTCCCCCCTCTCTACTCTATCTCTCCTCTCTCTCTACCTCTCCTCTCTATTATCTTTATCTCCCCTCTCCCTATCTCTACTTGCATCTCCCTCCATCACTCTCTCTATTTCACCTATGTCTTCCTCCCTACCTCTTTCCCTCTCTACTCTCTATCTCTCCTCTCCCTCCCTCTACCTACCTCTATCTCACTCTTTATCTCCCTCTTTATCTCCCTCTCCTCCCCCCTCTCCCTCTCTCTCACTCTCTCCTCTCTTCCTCACCTCCCTCTCTCTATCTCTCTCTTCCCCTCTCTTTACCTCCCTTGAGCTCAAGAACTACTTCTCTTCCTATCCATATTTCTATCTCTCACTCCCCCTTTCTCTCTCACTCTCTCCACTCTTTCTCTTACTCTCTCCTTCCCTATATACTTCTCTCTATCTCGCCATTCTCTCTCTCTCTCCATCTCTCTTTCTCCCTATATTTCTCTCTCACTCTCTCCTTCCCTCTCTACTTCCCTCTATCTCACCATTCTCTCTCTTTCTCTCTCTCCCTCCCTCCCTTTTTACTTCTCTCTATCTCACCTCTCTTTCCCTCTCTAATTTTCTCTATCTACCCCCTCTCTCTCTCTCCTCCTTCCTCCCAACCACCTTCCCTCTCTACTTTATATCTAACTTATCCCTATATACATCTTTCTCTCTCCCTCTCTCCTTCGCTCTCTCAATCTCTCCACATTCCTCCTTCCCTCTCTGCTTGTCTCTATCACCTCTCTCTCCTTCCATCTCTACTCTCTATCTCACCTCTCTCTTCCAACCTCTATCTCTCTCCCCCCTCTTTCTCTCTCACTCTCTCTCTCTCCCCTCTTCGTCTCTCACTCTCTCCTTCCCTCTATACTTCTCTTTATCTCGCCATTCTCTTTCTCTATCTCCCTCTCTTCCTCTCCACTTCTCTCTATCACTTCCATCTCTCTCGCTTCTCCCTCCCTCATACCTATCTACATCTCTCTATCTCCCCTCTCTCTACTCTCTATCTCACTTCTCTCTCTCTCTTCCCTCCTCCTACCCACCTTCCATCTCTACTTATCTTTATCTAATATATCCCTCTATACCTCTTTCTCTCTCCCTCCCTCTCTCCACCTTCATCCTTCCCTCTCTACTTATCTCTCTATCAAACCTCTCTCCCTCTCTCTCCCCTTCCCTTTATACTCTCTCTCTATCTCACCTCTCTCTCCCTCTCCCTTTCTCTCCCCTCTTTCTCTCACTCTCTCTTTTCTTCTTTACTCTCTATCTCACTATTCTCCCTCCCCCTATTTCTCTCTCTCTCTCTCTCCCTCCCTTCCTCACCCTCTTTCTCTCTCACTCTCTCCTTACCTCTCTACTTCTCTCTATCTCTCCATTCTCTTTCTGTCTCTCTCTACTTTTCTCTATCTCACCTCTCTCTCCCTCTTCATCCCTCCCCTCTCTAATTTTCTCTATCTCCCCTCTCTCTCTATCTTTGTCTCTATCTTTTTATCTCTCTTCCTTCTTCCCACCCACCTTTCATCTACTTATTTCTAACTAACCTATCCCTTTATACCTCTTTCTCTCTCCCTCCCTCCATCCTCTCTCTACTTCTCTCTATCACATATCTATCTCCTCTCCCTTCCTCCCTCTCTCTCTCCTTCCCTCTCTACTCTCTCTATCTCACCTCTCTCTCCCCCCTCTCTATCTCCTCTTTCTCTCTCCTTTCTTCTCTACTCTTTATCTTGCTATTCTCTCTCTCTCTCCCTCCCTTTCCCTATCTACTCTCTCACATGTCTCTATCACCTCTCTCTCTCTCTCTATCTCCCTCCCCTTCCCTCTACTCTCTTTGTATCTCACCTCTCTAGAGAGATAGAGAGAGGGAGAGGAAAGATAGAAAGAGGGGGAAGAGAGAGAGGTAGGTAGAGAGGGAGAGGAGAGAGGGATATGAGAGATATAAAGAGGGGGAGGGAGAGAGAGATGAGATAGAGAGAGAATAGAGAAAGGGGGTAGGTAGAGAGGGAGAGGGGAGAGAGGGAGACGAGAGATAGAAAGAGGGGGGAGGGAGAGAGTTGAGATAAAGAGAGATT
>VDFB02047397.1:14714624-14756118 GCA_007258455.2 Sequoia sempervirens | reverse complement strand
GAGGGAGGGGGAGATAGAGTAAAGGAGAGAGGAAGGAGACGTAGGGAGGGAAGGAGATGGAGGTGAGATAGAGAAAGAGAGGAGCGAGGGAGGGATATGTAGGGAGAGAGAGAGAGAGAGGGAGAGGAGAGAGAGGGTGATAAGAGATAGAAAGAGGGGGAGGGAGAGAGAGGGAAAGATAGAGATGTATCGAGAGAGTTGGAGGGAGGAGAAGTGAGAGTAGAGAGAGGAAGGTGGAGAGATTGAGAAAGGGAAGGAGGGAGAGAGGGAGAGAGAACGTGGTATAGAGGGATAGGTAGGTAGAGAGTGAAACAATGAAAATAGGGTGTGCTCTATATTTTTGAGAGATGGAACACAAGGGTTAGTTAGGGCCTAGACCTATTTCCTTTAAGTTTCACTCAAGGAAACCCTAGAGATCTCAATCCAATGATGGAATGAAGGAAATAGATCTGCTAAAGGTTGTCCTAGGGTCTGATTAGAGACTAAAGAGGGGTTCACCACCAAGCTAGGGCTTGGAAATACTAGTAACATACAAAACCAAATAACAAAACCTAATCATGTGCAAAACTCTAGGGTGTTGGCAAGAAGTTGGGTCCACGTTTTGGCCAAAAAGTGGAAGTGTTTTCCCTAATTTTCAGAATTTGACACATTTGACCTTAAAATTTGAAGCACTCAGAGATAGAATCTTGAAAAAAGTCACTAATCATAAAATGTAGTACTCAGAGTCTAGTTTCCAAATATGTTATTTATTTCAATACCCAGATGCTACAAATTGATTTTCAATAGGCGTTTCTAAAAACCACTGTTTAAAAGTCACTTTTTTTTTACCATACCATGCACGTGTATGTCATCCATATTTTGACCTAAATTATCGTATTTTTCTAAATCCTTTTGGGAAAAGATTTGTAACTCACTAAAACACGTTTTCGATATTTTTTGTAAATTTTTATTGAATATTTTTTTTGGTTAAATTTTTATTGGCCATATTTGTCGTTTTGAACAATCATCATGTATGCCATGCATAAGATAACCTAAACTTATCATTTTTTGATTTTTTTAAATTGAAAAGAATTGTCTAAAGTACGTTTTTGTGCAATTCGTATTACAAAAAATATTTAAATTAAAAGTTATTAAAATAGTAAAAATCCCTGATATTTCAAGTTTATGGACCAATTTCATCATAAATTAATTGAAAAATAGAAAAAATAATCCAATTGTAAAAAAAAAATACATATTTAGAATCTACATTGTCTCATTTATAATGGGTTTTAATTTCATTAAAAAAATTTGCAGAAAAAATCTTCAGACATATGCCCAAAGTCACTATTTTCTTGTGACATTGCAGGACCTTCCACTTGCAAGTCAAACCAAGTCCAAAGCTTAGGTTTAGGTCCCCAAGCCTTTTCTTGAACTGAAAAACAAAGAAAAAATTCGATTGAAAAATCAAATTTAAAAAATAGGATCCTGTTTCATAAATTTTTTTATTTTTTTATGATTTTAAGAAATAGGATCCCGTTTCTTAAAATCATAAAATTTTATTTTTTTATGTTTTTTTGAAATAGGATCTTATTTTTTAAGAAGTGGGATCTCATTTTGAAAACATGATCCGTTTCAAAAAAACATAAAAAAATAATTTTTTTATGAAACAGGATTCCGTTTTTTTTATAGCAGGATCCCATTTTTTTAAAAGCGGGATCTCATTTTAGAATGGGATCCCGTTTTTTAAAATTGAGATCCTGTTTTAGAATGGGATCCCATTTTTTAAAAAAATGGAATCACGTTTTTGGCTCAGGGTCCCGGACCTAAACAAGATCCGGTTTATTAAAAAATAGGATCCTGTTTTGTTGAAGCCGATTTTAGATTTTTTCTAAGGAAAAAATTTCCATGTTTCGTGGACTCATCTTCTTACATTTTCCCTCTAAACAAATTACCTAGAAATGAATGCAAAACATAACAAAAAACTGAGAAATTAGAATAGTGCATCTGGAAACCTGAATGGACTTGGAATAAGCTCTGAAACTTTGAGAATATAGACTTTAGGGCACACTGGGACTCATACGCTAGGCTAGGCATATCAGTCCCAAACTAGGGTTTTTGGTCTGGAATAGGAATCTAGCAATGTAGACTCATAATCTTTAGAAAATCTAGAAAATTGCCTATAATGGGACTCATACACCACTTGTGGCGTATCAGTCCTGTTCTAATTTTTCAGAAAGTTAAAGTACAGATCTGATATCCATTCTTTCTTCTTTCTTCCTGACTTAATTCCTAGATCTAAACTTATAAGAAGTCTTGTAAAACATAATATAATAATGATTTGCTTATGGGGGGTATGTCTTGGTCAAACCCCTAGTTCGGTAATTAAACCTTGATAAAAACAATGAATTTCTAATGTAAATATGAAGACAAACCCTAATCTTAAGTGCATCTAAGACTAGGAAATATGAAATGCAATGCAACCCTATCCTAATGTGCTAGAATAAGATGCATGAATGAAACATGAAGATGAAAGACTCACTTTGGGAGATCCTCAATCACCCTAATAAGCCACAATGAATGCATCTAATTTCCTTAGATTGAATGTAGAGTGATAATGGAGGATGGAATCACTCAGGAAACAAGTCATCAGGCGTGGTTTGATGGCTAGTTGCATCTCCCCATCCTAGAATCCATCATGATTCACCATAGGAAGCCATAATCAATCTTTAACAATGCTAGATCTTGAATAAAATTGAGCTTCAAGACCTACAAAAACATTACAATGCTTCTCCAAGACTTCAACTTCACTTGTTACTTGCTCTTGAATTCTCTTGTAAAAGAATACTTGAGTGCTTGTGAATGCTTAGATCTTGAAATTCCTTCTCTAGATGAAAATAATGACTTAGAAGCTTGCTTATATAGGCATTACACCTAATTTACCATTTATTAAATCTTGAAAGCTGACATCAACCAAAATTTTGAATTAAAAATTTGAATTTCCCACTAAAACCATAAAAATGGGCCATACGGGACTCATATGCCACTTGTGGCATATGGATTCCACCTAGGGGGACTCATATTCCCAAGGTGGCATATGAGTCCCACCCTATATTTTCGGGGTGGTCCAATGATGGGTTGTTAGAAAAATTAATGCTTTTGTTGATTTTGTCAGGTTTTTAGTTGAAATAAGCCTCGAGATCCAAAATAAAGGGTCTTAGGGGCCTATTAATGATGACTTAAATGTTATTTAATTCAAGGGTACCAAAATAGGTCCAAATTAGGCAAGAAATTGTACTATCTCCAAGAAGGGAGTACAATTTGTGTTCCCACATTTAGCCCCCACTTTAGAGCCCATATGACTCTACGTGCATATGCAAGCTAAAGGAATTCAAACAATAAACTTCATTTCATAAAATGATACTCATATTGATTCATATAGGAGAATGAAGCCCCCACTACAAAACCATAATGTTAGGAACTGCATATTGCAACACCAATTCATTAGTTGCTCAAAAATCCTCTTATATAACTTCTTCTAGAAATCAAATTTGAGGGTGGATGTATCCCCCCCTTGATTTTACTTACTTTATGGAGATGGAATCAAGGTAGCAATCTAACCGCATCGAATGAGATAAGTCATACCATAGGGTATTTCCAAATACCATACCATAGTGATGATGCATGATGAGGATGTGAGTGGAATCACGATTCCAACGCAACAAACATCATCGAAAATGGAGTTCACTAGCCACCGATATGGTAGTTTGAATGAAAAGTACCTTTTAACCCTAATATGCAAAAAGACCTAATTTAGAAATATATAAGAGTAAAAAGTGAAGTAATTTGTAATCATTTTTTCTTTTACCTTATTGCAGTTTGACTTTGTTGGAGAGTGATTGAAGATGTCGAGCCAATAAGAGTACATGCCTCTGAGACTCGAGGTCCTACAGGAGGAGGTAGCTCAAGGTGAGTTGCAGCATCAGGTGAGTGGATTTCCTATGCATTAGCCTTGTCCTTACACATTTATTTTATGTTTTTACGCATTTCAAGGTTGATTTAGGACCCTAGAAGGAAAGTTTGCAAAGCATCCCTTTTTTTCATGAAGTTTCCCCTTTTTTTTGCAGTGTCCCCTTTTTTCACAAAGTGTTCCACTTTGTTGTGAAGTGTCCCACTTTTTTGCAAAGTGTCTCGTTTCTTCGCGAAGTGTCCCAAAAGGGGAATAAAGTGTCTAGGACCCTTAGGAAAGTACACTATAACAACTTTATTACACTTTTTTTTACTGTTGATGTGTATATTTAAGATTTTAGAATGCTTATAGGACATATTTTTTCTTTTTGTTAGATTCCACCCGTCACGACAATGTCTCAGCGGCAAACAATTGTCATCTATGAGACCTATTTTCAACCTTATCAGAGGTGGACACACGAACTTTACAAAGCACCGGATTATACTGGGCATACCTCATGCCTCCCATGAGGTACCGTGATACTATGTTGATGGCGCTTGCTGAGAGATGGGATGTTGACACCGGCACATTTTTCCTACCCATCGGCGAAATGACAATCACCCTAGAGGATGTACATCACATCCTTCAAGTTCCTATTTGAGGTGAGATCATGTGTTTTGTAGGGGACTATACCTATGCACATATGCGAGTCCACATAGGGTATTGTTTGGGAGGACTTGTTCGAGATGAGATCGTAGGGCCACGTATTGAGCTAGTGTGGCTACTCCATGCATAATCACCAGTCTTGAGATAGATCATGATTTTCACAGTAGCACTAGTACTCATCCCTGATGGTCGGGGAGCACACCTGGATGGAGGTCCTATTCACATGATCAGACAGATGGAGCACCACAGGATCGTGTGTGCCTGGGGCCACAACATCATGGCACATTTGTATTATGATCTAGGGTGATTTCCATACCAGGTTGATGACATGGTACATTGTACACTATTTCGGATTTGGTTCCTAGAGCATATCACATGCACTAGGTTGACAGGGTTTTCATCTATATCAACCCTATGATATCCACGTGCGCTCAGTTATCGACTGAGGTAGTCATGGCAGTATGGTGATTTACACTTTTGGAGGGTCATATTCGACCGACTAGATCAGGAGGAGATCTTTTGGAGACCATACTAGTTGATACCACAGTGATAGGATGAGACCTAACAATTGAGGAGGATGCAGATGGATATATTTTTACAGGGTCGACACAATTACATAGTAATACCATTCTACTACAATCATGTTATAAAACAATTTGGGTAGATACAGGTACCACCAATACCACTGCCCTTCTATAGGTGCTCAATGTGGAGTGCTCAGAGGCCCAAAGATACAAGATGATTCACCTCTAATGATGTCATCTATAGTGACTTAGATTACGAGGATCGTGATATTACCCTGGTCTCTAACATTGATGACTTCAGTGTGATAGATGCATACAAGGAGTGATGGGAAGTAGCATGCCTAGCTCCTGTATTCTCGATGGATCAGCCTATAAGCTTTACAAGACCACTCCTAGAGCAGAGGGACAAGGAGGAGATAGCTAAGGATACAAGGCTCAAGGCTACAAACCTTTTCACAGATGAGATAGATGAGGATTACGTCGAAGAGGTGGACCCTAATTATGAGAGAGAGGAGGATGAGGATGAGGTCAACAAGGATGAGGAGGACAAACATTTGATGAGCGAGGGAAGTGATATGACAAACGAGGGTCCAGTTGCCCACGAGTGGGAATATCCATCTCCTACTTGTGTTACTAGATCACATTCGGTAGCCACGACACATGCCAACACTTACGAGCATGGAGAGGCTAGCACATCCTCCTTGCCTCCTGCACAGGATGAGATTGTCTTTACATAGCTAGCCAGAGATCTAGGTGATGATATTTTGTTTATTATTATTATTATTATTATGCTTATGTTTGGATGCTTATGCTTTTAATATATATATATATATCATGATGTGTACTGATTATATTTATGATTTCTATCTTACAAGGGCTGTCCTTAAGAGGTGTATCATCCATTTCTATTAATGTGTACACTCCAGACCCATAACTTTCATTGATTTTGTAAGGTCCTAGCTAATTAGGGCTGAACTTTCCTTTTTCAGTTGGGGCATCATTGATGTTACGTTGATTCTCACATAACACCAAATCACCTTTATTGAATTATCGAGGGATAACATTATCATTGTAACTGCATTGCTTTCTCCTAGAGTAAGCTTGAAGATGCTCAAGAGTGTTAATGTGTTGTTTGTCAAGCATTTCAAGCTGATGTAATCCTTGTTCCTTATAAGTATTATCATCAATAAGTCCTTGGAGAGCAATACTTAATGTAGGAATTTCTAACTCCAAGGGCATTATTGCCTCAGTGCCATAGACAAGGTTATAAGGGGTAGTCCTAGTGGATAATCTAATATTCGTACGACAGGGCCATAATACATATGTTAGCTGTGTGTGCCAATCCTTATTATATTTACTTATCATCTTCTTTAAGATTTGTTCAAGGGTTTAATTAGTTGATTCAGCTTGACTATTAGATTGCAGGTAGTAGGATGTTGAAAAATGATGTTGGATGTTAAATGTGTCTAAGAACTTCTTCACGTTGTTATTCTTAAATGGTGTCCTATTGTTTGAAACTAACGTGGAAGAAAGTCCAAAGTGAGAAATAATGCATTCCAATATGAAATGCCATATCACATCGGTAGTTGTTGAATGAAGGGGAATAACTTCTACCCATTTTGTGAAATAGTCTATTGTAGTGATTATGAATGTATGTCTGGCGGAGGAAGATGGTGAGCTTTTTCCAATGAGATCTAAACCCCATACTAAAAATGGCCAAACTGGTACTTGAATCTGAATTTTGGAGGTAGGAGCATGAATTAAATTACTATGCTCTTGGAATTTGTTGAAAGGAAGTCGGGTGAGCGGAAACAACTTCCTACACTAATCTAATTAGGAGAGAGTTACACAAATTTCTTTTAGCACCTTTAATAGTTACAATAAGAGAAGCACATAGAGAATAAAGGAATAGTATAGCAAGTATACACATAAAACAGTGACACCAAGATTACCGTGGGGAAAACCCTTTCGGGTAAAAAACCCCACCCTCCAAAAGCACAATACTTCTATATTTCTTCAAATAGGAGATACAATACAACCCAAGTACAAAGCTTCTACACAAGTGTTTTGAAACAAACACCTATTCTGGAGTGATATTGGCAACACTTTATTACTTGCAAACAAACTATACATTCTACAACTCAAGTCACTCAATAAATAGAGTTTTACAAGCTTCAAGAAGTATCTAGAAGGTGAGGGGTATCCAAATCCAAAAGGCACAACTTTCAACACCTTAGACATGCATTTGGACACATGTTCAATATTCCCTTACACCCCTTACACTTGTCAAACATGCATATAGTCTTCTTCCAAGCTTAGATGCCTAGAATATGCTAAAAATGGGCTATAAAAGATCCCTTACACATCTTACAGTTGTCATATAATCTATCATAGCTAACAACACTTACAACTATAAGAGAATCTATCATAACTACTTAAAAATAGTTGATTCTCTTACATCATGTCATAACCCAACTTGGGTGCCAATTTTCACCCATGTATTCAAAGATGACTAATAACGTGTCATAGAATCTGTCATATGTCATAGATTCCAAAGTGGGATGCCTATGTCCACTTGGGATGATGATGTGTCATCTAGTCACCTCCAATGGGGATGCTACCCATCCGGTGGGTCCCAATTAGTGACATGACACCATAAGCATTTAAATAATACAAATAAATACATTAAATTACATCAAATAAATCAATGTTAGGAATCTAAGGTTCAGGCACCTTAATCCCAACATTCTCCCACTTGTCAAAGACCCGCCAAGAGTCATACGAAATCATCTACTCAGGGTCACAAGGCTCATGGAATCAGAACACCATCTGAACTTCTACATGTTCACTAGTTTTTTTAGTGCATTTTCAACATTCACCACAGTTTCAACCTTCTCCAGGTTCACCTTTCCATCTTCTACCATATCACAAACAAAATGATACTGTACATCAATGTGCTTTGTTCTGGCATGGAAGGTAGGATTCTTTGCTAGGAAAATTTCACATTGACTATCACAACAAACAATAATCTATCTTGCATCTAAACCAATATTATAACACAATATCTTAAGCCAAATAGCTTTCTTACAAGCATGAGTGGTTGCCATATACTCTTCCTCTGTCATGGACAAAGCGACTACAACCTTCCGCTTACTCATCCAACTGATAGCACCACCAAACATCATAAACACAACCACTGGTGGATCTTCTTCTATCAATGTCACTTGCCCAATTTGAATCCACATATCTTCGAATGTTCACAAAATATTGAGGTCCAATAGGATATCCATGAAAACACAAGGCATACTTGGAAGTACCCCGTAAATATCTGAACACTCTCTTAACTGCATCCCAATGCACCATCGAGGATTAGCCATAAAACGGATAAGGAATCCCATTGCTTGGGCAATGTATGGTCTCATAAAAACCATCGCATACATCAGACTGCCAACTGCACTTGCATATGGTACTCTAGTCATGTCCTCCATCTCAGTAGGAGATTTTGGACAAAAAATCATAGAAAGCTTTGTCCCTTGCGTCACAGGAACAAATAATTGTTTGCAATCTACCATGTTGAATCTCTCCAACATAGAGTTCACATACTTGATCTAGCTTAACCAAATCTTTCTATTAGCTATGTCTCTAGTGATTTCCATTCCCAGAATGTACCTAGTTGCACCTAGGTCTTTCATCTCAAACTGTGTTGACAACTGAAACTTCAAATCTGAAATCATACTTTTACCATTCCCAATAAACATATTGTCTATGTATAGGACAATAATTAGAATACAACCATTATCAGTTTTAAAGTATACACAATGGTTAGATTTAGATCTTTGAAATCCCAATGGCAACACATAGGTATCAAACTTTTGATACCACATTCTAGGAGATTGTTTCAAACCATAAAGAGACTTCTTCAATTTGCAAACCGATTTTTTTTTACATTTTTCAATGAAATGCTCTGGTTGTGACATGTAAATCTCTTCCTCCAAATCACCATGAAGGAATGTTGTCTTCACATCCATCTGTTCCACTTCTAAGCCATATGTTACTGCAAGTGATAATAGAAGTCGGATAGATGTCAGCTTCACTACATGAGAAAATATCTCCCCATAATCAATTCCCTCCACCTAAGAAAACCCCTTAGTGACCAACCATGCCTTATACTTCTCAACACTGTCATTAGGACCACACTTCTTCTTGAACACCCATTTACAACCAACAAGTTTATGTCCAGCAGGAAAAGGTACTAGATCCCAAGTCTTATTTTTCTTTAATGAAGCCATCTCCTCATCTATGGATTGCATCCAGGAAGCAGAATCATTCATACCCATAGCCTCTCTAATACTACCAAGCTCATCAGTATTAGTAATCAAGGAAAAGATGCAACTAGAATCCAATAATGAATATCCAAACCTTTTCGGTTGCTTCCTAACTTGTGTAGACCTCCTCAAAGGCTGAGGTTGAGGTTCTCCTTCTTGTTGATAACTTTCAGAGCTACTTGAGCTCTCCTCATCATCAGGTACAATAGGGATACTTAGTTCTTTCTTCGAAGTAGGTGGAATCTAAACTACCTCCTTATGTTTTTCCTCTTTCTCTGGTTACAACTCAATAGTGGAAGGTTTTGTATCTTTAAAGATCACACTTCTACTATAGAGAACCTTCTGAGGTACTAGATCCTAAAGCTTGTACCCTTTCACACTGACACCATAGTTGATAAAGATATACTTAACAACCTTCTTCTCCAACTTAGACCTCTTCTCAATTGGAACATGAATGTAAGCTTCACAACCAAAAACTCTAAGATTTCTCATTGAAGGATTTTTACCAGACCATGCTTCCATGGGTGTCTTTCTAACAAGTGTTGATGTAGGAGATCTATTGATCAAATAATAGGCAATGGCGACCACTTCAGCCCAAAATTTTTGCTCAATGCTAGCACCACTCAACATACTCCTAGCCCTCTCCATCAATGTTTTGTTCATTCTCTCTGCAACTCCATTTTGTTGTGTAGTGTAGGGAGTTGTCTAATGTCTCTCAATCTTGTGCTCTTTACAGAACTTATCAAACTCTATGGAACATAACTCACCACCATTATCAGTCCTCAAACACTTAATCTTTCTACTAGTTTGATTTTCTACCAAGGCCTTAAACTCCTTAAACCAACTAAAGACTTTAGTTTTACTTATGCGGAAATAAACAAATGTCTTATTGTAATCATCTATGAAAGATACAAAATATATAGATTTTAATAATGAAGGAACATTTACAAAACCAAAAACATCTGAATGAACATAGTCCAAAACCCCAAAAGACTTATGAGGACTAGAGTAACACAGTGTTGTTTTCCATATACACAATGTTTGCAAAATTCAAACTCGAGATTACAATCATCAAGGCCTTCAACAAGGCTCTTATTTTTTGGGGTTCTAAGACCCTCCTCACCAATGTGACCAAGTCGTTGGTGCCATAACATTGTCTTCTCTACAGGAAGCTTCATTTCCATAGAATGAGCACCCTTAGGTACCCAAAATGCATGACCATTAGATGTAGTTGCAACATTCTTCTTCTCTGCACAATCTGATGGTGAGGATGAATAATCCAAATGTCTCTTCTTCAGTACATCAGAACTATTGCACCGTAGAGTGCGTGCATCAAGCTGAAACATAGTACCAATATGAACTCCCTTAGCCAACACCATAGCTCCTCTTGTCATCTTGCATCTTCCACCAAAGAAAACAACTTGCACTCTCGAATCATTTAGTTTACTTACAGAAAGCAGGTTTCGTGCCAAACCTGAGATATGCAAGACACCATCAATCCCTTTCGCTCTTCCATCAAGAAATCTGATTTTGACTCTTCCACGGCCAACAATCTTCAGGTGAGAGTCATCACCCAAGTACACCTCTCCACCATCAAACTCCTCATACTTTGAGAACCAATCTCTGTGAGAAGTCATGTGAAAGGATGCACCTAAATCTATCAACCACACATCATCCGATGCATGGGATTCCAAGGCTGCAATAAAAGCTTCTCCATCATCTTGAGATGATTTCTCAGATTTAGAATCAGAGAAAGACTTGTTTTTCTTCTTCTCCTCCTTCTTGCAATCTTTTTGAATGTGACTTAATTCACCGCAATTCCAACATTTTTCCTTGGAATTCTTACCAGGAGACTTTGATCTCCCCATAAACTTTGACTTAGATTTATTCTCTTTCATTTTGCTTCTCTCTTTTGGTCTGCCACGGATTGCAAGGGCCTCCTTGGCCATCTCAAAAGACTTCCTTTGCATCTCCTTACATAGTAATGAGGCAACAACCTCATCCATCTTGAAGGTGGAAGTAGTGCTTCCAATAGCCATTACTAGGTGATCCCGAGAGTCCAACAACAAACACAAAAGGAGCATGCAACGGTCTTGTTCATCTATTTTGTCTCCAACAGAACCTAGTTGTGCAACCAACATGTTAAAAGAGTTAAGGTGATCTGCAATGGATCCTCCATCTTCCATTTTTAGATAATACATCTCCTTTCTCAAGAAAAGCTTGTTTACCAAGGACTTATCTTGGTAGACATCACCAAGCTTCTTCCACAAAGAAGCAAAAATTTTCTCTTCATGGACATTCAAGAGAATAAAATTAGCCAAACAAGGTCTAATAAGACCCTTGGATTTCCTATCCATGAGATCCCAATCCTCTTGTTTCATGCCTAAAGGTTTGGTTCTAGAAATTGCAAGCCATAAGTCTTGGTCTACTAACATGTCTTCCATTTCGAGCTTCCACAACTCAAAATTACCACCATTAAATTTTTCCATCTCAATCCTCCCAGATTTTCCTACCATCTCTTTCCTGCAACAAGCTCACGAAATACACTCTTTTCCAAAACTCCCACTGAAACAGAGATTAGCTCAAAAAACCCTTCTACCCAACAAAGGAACCAAGGCTGCCCAGGCTTTGATACCAATTGAAAGGAAGTTAAGTGAGTGGAAACAAATTTCTACACTAATCTAATCATGAGAGAGTTACAAAAAAAATATTTTACTGCCTTTAATAGTTACAATAAGAGAAGCACATAGAGAATAAAGGAATAGAACAACAAGTATACACATAAAACAATGACACCAAGATTACTGTGGGGAAAACCCTTTCGAGTAAAAAACCCCACCATCCAAAAGTGCAGTACTTCTATATTTCTTCAAATAGGAGATACAATACAACCCAAGTACAAAGCTTCTACACAAGTGTTTCGAAACAAACACCTGTTTTGGAGTGATATTGATAGTACTTCGTTACCTGCAAAAAACCTATAGATTCTACAACTCAAGGCACTCAATAAATAGAGTGTTACAAGCTTCAAGAAGCATCTAGAAGGTGAGGGGCGTCCAAATCCGAAAGGCACAACTTTCAACACCTTAGACATGCATTTGGAAACATGTTCAATATTCCCTTACACCCCTTACACTTGTCAAACATGAATATAGTCTTCTTCCAAGCTTGGACGCCTAGAATATGCTAAAAATAGGCTATGATAGATGCCTTACACATCTTACAGCTATCATAGAATCTGTCATAGCTAACAACACTTACAGTTGTAAGAGAATCTGCTATAACTGCCTAAAAATTGTTGATTCTCTTACATCCTATCATAACCCAACTTGGGCGCCAACTTTCACCCATGCATTCAAAGATTCCTTATGACACATCATAAAATTTATCATGTCATAGATTCCAAAGTGGTACGCCTATGTCCACTTGGGATGATGGTGTGTCATCCAGTCACCTCCAATGGGGATGTCACCCAGCTTGTGGGTCCCAATTAGTGACATGACACCATAGGCATTTAAATAATACAAATAAATACATTAAATTACATCAAATAAATCAATGTTAGGACTCTAAGGTTGAAACACATGAATCCCAACATTAGTGGCATTTCTTAATGTATGCAAAATAGTCTTGTTCCATATGTCGCCAAAGTATCCTATGCGGATTAGTTTTTGAACTAATGTTCTTCCTCCAAAATGACCTCCACAAGCACCTACATGAGCTTGTTCAAGTGTGATGGGTATTTAAATTTTTTTAAGACATCTAAGTAAAATATTGTCAAAGGATCTTCAATACAACACATCGACGAGGATTATATATTTAGATGCAAGTTTTCGAAGGCAAGATCAAGTGTTCTTAGTTGTCGACTCAGGAAAGGTACCCTCTTTTAAATAATTAAATATCGGTATGTATCATTCACTAGAGTTTTTCATGGTAGCTAATAATACTTCTTCTATTTTATCTTCTATTGATGGTTTCATAACTGTATGCACAATAAAGGTGAAGTCTTTTGAAAGATCTTGAGGAGATATAAGGGAAGCCGCACTCACCATTGCATTCGCATGTCAATTATATTTTTGTGGGATGTTTTCAATGGTGTACAAATCAAACATTTCTAACAACCTCATTGTGAGATCCTTGTACTTTGATAATTTTTCCTGTTTCTCTTGATATGTTCCATTTATTTGTTTGATGACTAATTGTGAATCATCGAATATCTTAATGTCTCGAGCTCCCATAATTAAAGTGGTGTACAATCCAACAAGTAATGCTTCATAATTTATGGTGTTTTTTGTACATAGGAAGTTTAGTCAATAAGACAAGGGAATAGACTCTCCCACGGGCGGGGTTATTATAACCCCTACACCGGAGCCAGTTCTACACTTAGATCCATTGAAATATCACTCCCATGTATTATCTTTGATCATCAACACATTATCATCAGGGAATGAATCATTATTAGGTAATGCTAAAGGAGATGGAGCATTAGCTAATTGATCGGTCAAGGTTTGTCCCTTGATTGTTTTTTTGTGAAACAAACTTAAGGTCAAACTCAGTTAACAACATAACGCACTTAGCTAAGCAGCCTGATAAATCTATTTTAGTGAAAAGATGTTTTAAAGGATTATATTTTGTCATCACATGTATTTTAGCATTTAATAGGTAATGTCTTAATTTAGTAGTAGCAAATAAAAGAGCCAAATATTTTTTCTCTATCATTGTGTATTATTTCTCATAATCAATTAGAGTTTGGCTAATGTAATAAACACGATGTTCTTTACTATTTTCATCTTGTTGAGCCAACAATGCTATGAGAGCATGGGTCGATGTTGTTGTATAGAGGATAAACAGTTTTTGTTACGTGACGGGTTGTAGAATAGGTGGAGTAGCAAGATAATCTTTCAAACTTTCAAAAGCATATTTACAATCCTTATTCCAATTAAATTGCACCTCTTTCTTAAGAAGATGTGTAAAAGGTAATGTTCAGTCTACTAGGGAGGCTACAAAATGACGGATAACTTGAATTCTTCTTTGTAAAGTGCACAATTGAGAAATGTTTCTAGGAGGTGTCATGTTAGCTATAACATTAATTTTCTTTGTGTCCACTTCAATGCCTCTGTGAGATATGATAAAACGTAAAAAATTTCCACTATCTACACCAAAGACACACTTTTTCAGATTTAATCTCATGTTATATTTTCTCATTCATTCAAATATTTTTTGAAGGATATTCACATTGTCTTTTTGATTTAAATATTTAGCAAGAATATCATCAACATAATCTTCCAAAATCTTATCTATGTAATTGTGAAATATCAATGTCATAGCTCATTGATATGTTGCACCTGCATTCTTTAATCCAAAAGGCATGACTACCCAACAAAAATTTCCCAAAATTGTAGTAAATGTTGTTTTTTATTGATCTTGAGGGTTGAAAAATATTTGATTTATCCAAAAAATCCATCCATGAATGACAACAAAGCATGTATCGTAGTCGAGTCCACTATCATGTCAATATTAGGAAGGGGGAAATCATCTTTTAAAGATACTTTATTCAAATCACGAAAGTCTGTACACATCCTAATACGATTATCAGGTTTTGTGACTCCAACAATGTTTGAGATCCAAGGAGAATAATCAATAGGTTGGATAAACCTGGCATCAAGGAGTTTTTCAATCTTGGCCTTAACTAGTAAGGATATCTTAGGATTCATATTTCGTATCTTTTGTCTTACCAGTTTAGCATTTTCAGCAAGGACTATGTTGTGTGTCACTATCTTAGCATCAATTCCTAGCATATTCAAATAAGTCCAAGGAATCTTTTTGGGAAAGTCATGAAGCAAAGTTGCATGGTCTTCTTGTTCATCTTCATCAAGGAACTTTCATATCTTAATCACTTTCTCTTTATTGCTAATATCCATCGATATGTCGATTGTATCTCCCAAAGGAAGTGCACCTTGTTTTGGAAATTCAAGGTTGTATTCTTCATTGTCCTTATCAATTTCATTACTTTCTTTTTCTCCATATTTTTTCTTAGCACTAATCATAGCACATGTAACCCATTTCTTTTTAGGAGTAGGTTGTTTGTCATAAATTCCTAACATTTCTTTCGAGGCTTCATCATCTTCGAAATATTCCCATGATGGTTCACAAGTCATATCAAGCAATTCAGGATGCTTCAAGGTGAGAGTTGTTTTGGGATTACATGTGATGTAATTGATGTTCAATGAGGGTCTTTTGTTTGCTTGTGTTATCTTAGAAGGACAATATCCCAAACCACTTTTTTTTTTGTGTGTTAGGCTCTACAGGAACACGGATGCCTTGCTCTTTCTTTCCACATCCTTTTCCACTATAACCAAGTTGTTTCATAAGCTCATAACCTCTGCCATAAAGTATCTCCATTTCTTTTAGGTTTGGTGATTGTTGATAATATATCTCATCAAATTTTGTTGTATAGCTTGTGTCTTCTTCTAGAGTAGATGAGGTAGATGCTTGTGAGTTTTCTTTCAAATTCTACATTGACATCACCATTGGTTTCTTTTGTTTTTCATATTCTTTTCTTGTGATTATGTATTCTCCCATAAATGATGGTGTGAACTCTAAAGAACCCCAATCATCTTCTAATAACTTCAACACCATTTCCATCTCTTGTTTTTCTTCTTCCATAGGTTCTATGTTCGATGTTGGAATTAATGTGTTTAGAGGACTTTTTGTTCCTTTTTCAACTTGTAAGCAACTTTCAGGCTCGGGGTCTATTTCAACCTGGTATATCTTATTGTTATAGACATACTTCAGGATACGATGAAGAGTTGAAGGCACCACATGCATCTCATGAATCCAAGGTCTTCCTAAAAGAAGATTATATGACAGATTATCGAGCATAATGTGAATGGGAGTTTGCAATGTAGCTTTTCCAACTATAATAGGTAAAGTAATTACACCAAGTGATTGCTTTCCTACATTGTCAAATCCTTGAATTGACAACGAGTTAGGTTGAATTCTTTATTTTTCCATTCCAAGTTTATCCAAAAGGATCACACTACAAATGTTAAGGGCAGAGTTGTTTTCAACAAGGGCTCTTTTTATTCCTAACCTATTGTAGATGGCTATTATCATGAAGGCATTATTTTTCTTTCTCATTTCCAATGGAGGTAGCTCATGTTGATGAAAATTATTGTCTACATTAATTGCATTAATTCCTTGTATTAGAGCTGACATATCATTTGTGTTTGTACCAAAAGGAACCACTACTTGTTGCAAGGTGGTTTGAAGCATAGTGTGATAATTAGGTGAACTCTGAAATAGGTCCCATAGGGTTATCTTTGCGGAAGTATTCTGAAGTTGTTCCACAAGATCATAGTCCTTTCCACTATTCGAAGGAAAATGAGGAGCGCTAGGAAAGATAGGGTTAGGAAAAGGTAAAGATGTTGTGGTTGGTTGTTTTTGGTTGCAGATTTTTTCTAGTGTTATATGTGTGAGCAATGGTATTATAACATGATTGTTGCAAAACCTTTTTCTTAGGTGGTTCAGGGTGAAAAAGGGTTTGTTTTGAGTTTGAGGTTTGTGTGAAGGTGGGTAAATGATAAGTTGAGGTTGAATCACGTTAACTTCTCTTGGTTTTAGTTTGTCATAACAAGCCCTAGTGGATGAACCTTGTGAGATGAATCCTCAAGGGCTTCATCTAACATGTCAAATTCATCACTACTAAAAGGCTTGAGGTTTAGGTTAACTTGGACAAAGATATTTGACATACTCAAATAACTATGCTTTCTCCAAGTGGTTCATCGGTTTATAGGTGTTTTTGTTTTTTAATGAATGAAAAATGTGATTTAATCTAATTGAACTATAAACTAATGCTAAAAATGAAAAGTATAGTAATCTAATTCCACCCACAATTTAAATGAATGTAAACTAAGATAGATCTAATGAAATGAATGTAATAGAAACTTTGTAAACTGAAATAGCTAACTAACAATAGCAAATTGAAACACGGAAACACAAAATTTAATGTTGTAAAATGTAGTTTAAAATCTAAAACAGGACTAAATCACCTAGAGGGGTGTATGAGTCCCAATCAGGGTTTTTCAAGGGTCTAAACAGTGAATAATGGTTAGCATAAAATACCCAAAAATTACGAAAATCTCATGTACTGGGACTAAATCACCCAGAGGGGCGTATGAGTCCTAGTTTAGGGTTTTTGCATCATTTTTAGAAAATTTTGTGTGAATGTTATGTTTTCTATTTTGGGTGATGTCTAAGCTAAGTGCAGATGCATATTTTGCATGAAATTCAATGATGCAAAATTCAAAAATGCAACCTATATGTACTTTCCTTAATTCAAGAATCAGAAACCCTAGAATGCCAATTAACTAATGCAAACCCTAATGTAATGTTAATTCAAGATAAATCTAGGATGATGTTGCACTCCAAATCAAAACTAAGATGTTCTAAATGCAGTTTGACCAAAATGAAACAACGAAAATAGGGGTGCTCTATCTTTTTGAGAGATGGAACACAAGGGTTAGGGCCTAGACCTATTTCCTTCAAGTTTCACTCAAGGAAACCCTAGAGATCTCAATCCAAGGATAAAATGAAGGAAAGAGATATGCTAAAGGTTGTCCTAGGGTCTGATTAGAGACTAAAGAGGGGTTCACCACCAAGCTAGGGCTTGGAAATACTAGTAACATACAAAACCAAATAACAAAACCTAATGATGTGCAAAACTCTAAATAAATGACCTAGAAATGAATACAAAATAGAATAGGAAATTGAGAAATCAGAACAGTGCGCCTGGAAACCTGAATGGACTTGGAATAAGCTTTGAAACTATAAAAATTTTGATTCTAGGGCACATTGGGACTCATACGTTAAGTTGGGTGTATCAGTCCCAAACTAGGGTTTTTGGTTTGGAACAAGAATCTGGCAGCGTAGACTCATAATCTTTAGAAAATCTAGAAAATTGCTTGTATTGAGACTCATACACGACTCATGTTGTATTAGTCTCGTTCTACTTTTTCAAAAATTCAAAGTCCAGATCTGCTCTCTAATCTCTATTCTTCCTTCCTGATCTAATTCTTGGATCTAAACCTATAAGAAGACCTACAAAACAAAATATAATATTGATTTTCTTATGAGGGGTTTGCCTAGGTCGAACCCCTAGTTTGGTAATTAAACTTTGATAGCAACAATGAATCTCAAATGTAAATATGAAGACAAACCCTAATCTTAAGTGCATCTAAGACTAGGAATCTGAAATGCAATGCAACCTTATCCTAATGTGTTATAATAAGATGCATGAATGAAACATGAAGATGAAAGACTCACTTTGGGAGATCCTCAATCACCCTAATAAGCCATAATGCATTCATGTACCTTCCTTGTGTTGAATGTAGAGTGATAATGGAGGATGGAATCACTTAGGAAACAAGTCATTGGGCATGGTTTGATGGCTAGTTGCATCTCCCCAACCTAGAATCCATCATGATTCACCATAGGAAACAATAATCAATCCTTAACAATATTAGATCTTGAATAAAAGTGAGCTTGAAGACCTGAAAAAACACTATAATGTTGCTCCAAGACTTCAACTTCACTTGCTACTTGCTCTGGAATGCTCTTGTGAAAGAGTACTTAAGTGCTTGTGAATGCTTAGATCTTGAAATTCCTTCTCTCGATGAAAATAATGACTTAGAAGCTTGCTTATATAGGAATTACACCTAATTTACCATTTATTAGATCTCAAAAGCCGACATCAACCAAAATTTTGAATTAAAAACTTGAATGTCTCGCTCAAACCCTAAAAATGGGCCACACGGGACTCATACGCCACTTGTGGCGTATGGGTCCACCCGAGATTTTTGGGGTGGGCCAATGATGGGTTGTTAGAAAAAATAATGCTTTTGTTGATTTTGTTAGGTTTTTAGTTGAAATAAGCCTCGAGATTTGAAATAAAGGGTCTTAGGGGCCTATTGATGATGATTTAAAGGGTATTTAATGCAATGGTACCAAAATAGGTCCAAATTAAGCAAGAAATTGTACTATCTCCAAGAAGTTAGCACAATTTTCATTGCCATAAAGAGAAGTAGAGAGGGAAAGAGAGATGGAGGGAGAGACAAAGAGAGGTGAAAGACAGCAATAGAGAGGTAGGTAGAGAGATGGATGGGAGATAGATAGAAGTATAGAGGGAAGGAGAGATGGAGGGAGAGGCAGGGATAGAGGGAGAGATATGGATGGAGAGAGAGGTAGGTAGAGAGAGGGATGAGGAGATAGAGAGAAGTAGAGGGGGAAGGAGAGGGAGATGAAATAGAGAAAGAGAGGAGGGAGGGATATGTAGGGAGAGAGAGGTGAGATAGAGAGAAAGAGAGTAGAGAGAGAGAGAGAGAGAATTGGAGAGGTAAGGAGGAAGGTAGAGAGATTGAGAGAGTGGAGGTAGCGATAGAGAAATATGTATATAGGGGTAGGTTAGATAGAGAGATGTAGAGAGCGAAGGTTGGTTGAAGGAAGAGAGAGAGAGAAGGGAGGGAGAGATAAAGAGGGATAGCTGAGATAGATAGGAGAGAGAGGTAGGTAGAGAGAGGGCGATGAGAGATATAAAGAGGGGGGAGGGGGAGAGAGAGAGAGAGAGGAGAGATAGAAAGAGAGGGTGGGAGGGAGGGAGGGAGTGAGGGAAAGGTAGGGAGAGAGAGTTGTGATAGAGAGAGTAGAGAGGGAAGGAGAGAGATAGAGAGAGGTGATAGAAAGATGTGATAGAGAGAAGTAGAGAGGGAAGAAGGTGGAGAGAGAGGAGGTAGGTAGAGGAGGGAGATAGAAATAGGTAGGTAGAGAGAAGTAGAGAGGGAAGGAGAGATAGAGGGAGAGGTAGGGATGGACAGAGAGATGAGAGAGAAACAAAGAGAGGTTGGTAAAGAGAGGGAGGGGGAGATAAAAATAAGTATAGATGGAAAGAGAGAGGGAGGAAGAGGTAGGGAGGGAGTGAGAGAGAGGAGGGACAAATAGGTAGGGAGAGAGAGGTGAGATAACGAGAAAGAGAGTAGAGAGGGAAGGGGAGGGAGAGAGGGGGTAAGGAGGAAAGTGGAGAGATTGAGGGAGGGAAGGAGGGAGGGAGAGAGAAAGAGGTATATAGGGATAGGTTAGATAGCGAGAAGTAGAGAGCAAAGGTGGGTGAAAGGAAGAGGGAGAGAGAGAGAGAGAGAGAGAGAGAGAGAGAGGGTGTTTGAACATATAAAATATTTAAACTATGATAATTAAATATATTAAAAGTATTAACATTTAAAATTATTAAAAAAAAGATTAATAAGAACTAATAATGAATTTGCACAATACACAAGATTTATGTGGGGAAAACCATTACTGGTAAAAAAACCCCACTAAAATAGCATCCTTTATTATAAGAACACTTACAAAATAGTTTATTAAAAAATAGATTTAACCTAGGAATACTCCTCTTCAAACTTCTATAGGCCTCGTGCAATTTTCTCCAAAATGTAACATATGTATTCTTTTATTCACACAAATGGTGAGGAATCTTCCCTTAAATATAGGAAGAAAGGTTGGAAAACTACCCGAAAGGGTAGTTACCGTACCTTTTCAATAACAATCTTGGTCATAATTAATGAATTAAAAACTATGTAATAGTTTATTAATTTATTAATTATTTACAAAATAAATAAATGATTTTAAGGCATTTTAATAAGAACATTATATATTGTAAGGGTTTTACCCCTAATAATATTATGTTCTAACACTCCCCCTTAATATTAATAGGGGTTAAATCTTGTCAATTTCTTTAAAAATAAAATATGAAGTACCCCAATGATGCAGGTCTTCTTGACAAGGATAAATAGAGATAAAAATATATGCCAAAATGAAAACCATGTATTCCAGACTACATGAAGAACATTCTGTCATAATTTATAATCTGGTGTTCTTAAGAGATGCTATATATGAGGTCTTATAAAGATTTTTATTGGAGCTCGGGTCTCCTCAAATCAGCCTCACTTCAGGTTTATAATGCACGTAGGACTTAAAATAATGCTTTTATAAGTAGAAGATTTATAGAGAGGAGAATTTTACAAGATGCCCTTGGGACTTATTTTGAGCAACTATCCATTAGGAGGTTTCATTGTCATGTACACTCCCCCTCAATGGCAGCTCTTTGAGGCCAAGCATTGATCTGAATTTGGAGAATTTTGCATTGCACAATGGCTTTGTAAAAATGTTTGCAAGTTGATCTTCAGTTTGACAATATTGAAGACAAATATCTCCATTTAATACTTTCTCACGTATGAAGTGAGCTTGAATTTCAATATATTTATATCTCTAATGATACACATGACTCTTAGCAAGTGCAATGCAACTTTGAGTATTCACATAGGAGAGTAGTACTAGGATTTTCTTCCATTTGAATTTGTTTTAGAATTTGGTTAATCCAAATAGCTTCTTTAGTTGCTTTAGAGGCACTTTGATATTCAACTTCTGCAGAGGAAAGAGGTACAGTTGATTGTTTTTTATAACTTCATGTGATTGCACCTATTCCAAGTTTAAACACATATCCAGAAGTGGATTTTCAATCTATGGAATCCCCTGCAAAATCAGCATCACAATATCCATATATATGTGCATTTTTAGTATGAGTAAAGACCAAAGTTAATGGTGCCCTTAATATATCTTAAAATATGTTTTTCCATTTTCCAATGTTGGACATAAGGTTCTTGCATGAATCGAGATGCAACACCAACTACATAAGAAATATCAGGGCAAAAGATAGTTAGATAAATTAGACTCTCAATTAATTGTCGATAAAGTGTGGAATCAATTTTTTCATGAGGATAAGATTCAAGTTTAATACCAGTTTCAATAGGGGTAATGGATGGTTTACAATCAGAAATATTCAATTTTGAGATTAAATTTTGGGCATATTTTGCTTGAGATATAATAATTGAATGGTGATCTTGAAAAATAGACATTCCTAAGAAATGATGAAGAAGACCTAAATCAGTAATTTCAAAGGTAAGATTTAATTTTTTTTTATATTTGAGTATTAAGGATGAAAGACTGCTTGGTATGAGTAAATCATCTACATATACTATAATGATAACTGCATGATTATTTTCAAATTTAAAAAATAAATCATTATCAGATTTACAATTTGAGAAACCTAGGTTGAGAAAGAAGATTTTTAATTTGGCATACCATGCTCGAGGGGCTTGTTTAAGTCCATGGAGAGATTTTTTGAGTTTACAAACATAGTTTTCTTTATTTTTTTCAATAAAGCACTGAGGTTGATGCATATATATTTCTTCTTGTAAATTTCCATTTAGAAAGGCATTTTTAACATCCATTTGATGGATTTCCCAACCATTTTGGGTAGCAAGTGCAAGAATTAAATGAATAGTTCCCATTTTTGCCATAGGTGCAAATTTTTCATCATAGTCTATGCCTTGTCATTGAGAAAATCCCTTGGCCACTAATCTAGCTTTATATTTATCAATGTTTCCTTCAGAATCATATTTAATTTTATGAATCCAACGATAATTAATAATGTTGCAATTATTGGGTGGTGGAACAAGTTCCCATATTTTATTTTTAATTAATGCATTGTATTCTATTTGCATGGCATTTTTCCAATTTTGATTTTCATTTGCTTCTTCAAATGTTTGGGGTTCAATTTCATATAAAGTCATTAAGGAAAAATATGTATGTTGACTTCTTGTCATCTTAGGAAGAGAAGGTTCTACATTTGTATCTTTAATTAAGGATTGAACCCACTTCGGTCTTTTAGAGGGTGGATTAGGATAAGTGTCAGAGGATAATTGATAATTTTCTTCATATGTTGAAGTTTCAACAATATTGTTAATAGAACTAGAGAATGCAGTTTTTAAAAAAAGAACATTTTGACTTATAATAATATCTCTCTTTAAGGGATCATAAAGTCTGAATCCTTTTGTATTTATCCCATACCCAACAAAATACATTGAGTAGATGTTGAATCAAGGTTTTGTCTCTTTTGTTTAGGGATAAAGAAAAAGGAAGGAGTCCCAAATATTCGAAGATGAGAGATATCAGGTTTTTGCTTTGACCACTTTTCTAGGGGAGTTTAAAGATGTAAGGCTTTTGTAGGAACTCTATTTAAAATATATATAGCTGTATTCATAGATTTAGCCCACAGGAATTTAGGAGTGTTAGAAGAGTGTATTATAGATCTAACCATTTCTAACATGGTTCTATTTTTTCTTTCAGCTACCCCATTTTTTTGGGGGAGAATATGGACATGTCAGTTGTCTTTGTATCCCACATATTATATAAAAGTCGTCAAAATATTTATTAATGTATTTAGTACCATTATCTGTTTTTAGAATTTTAATTTTATGATTAGATTGATTTTCAACTAGGGTTTTAAATTGTTTAAATTTAGAGAGAACTTCATTTTTGTTTTTAAGGTAATATCCCCAAACCATTCTAGAATGATCATCAATAAATGTAAGTGCATATAAAGATCCATTGAGAGAAGGGACTTGAAATGGACCCACTAAATCACTATGGATTAATTGTAAGATATTGAAAGAAGATAAATTATGATTTTTGTTAAAGGGTGTACCATAGAAAAAAGGAAACTTGCTTGATTTGGGGAATAATTGATAATAAATCGGACTTAATAAGGCCTTTATTTGGTGTTGTGAGGTGTTTTTCACATCCACACTAGGTCTTGGATCCTTTCAAATGCATTTAACGATGTCTTGTAAAGGTGTTGTAAAGTATTGTAAAATACTTTCGCGCCTCTCTAGACTTAATGAACCCATTTTCCCTTAATTCAACATTATAAAATGTATTTAATGAAGGCTTGTAAAATAAACTTAA
The DNA here is from genome assembly GCA_007258455.2 of Sequoia sempervirens. Classification (NCBI taxonomy): domain Eukaryota; kingdom Viridiplantae; phylum Streptophyta; class Pinopsida; order Cupressales; family Cupressaceae; genus Sequoia; species Sequoia sempervirens. The sequence continues at coordinate 14,731,822 of VDFB02047397.1, read as the reverse complement.
TCTAGTGTTGTAATGTGTCCTACACATTCACATTGGATGGTGTGCCTTTCTAGGCTATGTGGACCTCATTTTAATGTTGTAAAGTGTATCTAATCACACTTTCACATTGAATTTTGTGTCCCAAGCCCTAATTGACCTTTACATCATCACTAATAGGCCCCTATTACCCAATATTATGCATCCTGAGGCATAATTTTATGAAATAACCAACAAAGTCATCATATAAACCTAATTTATGCATTCCCCAACAACCTAGCTGGCAAATGGAACCCTCTGGGACTAATTCACCATTTGTGGCGAATGAGTCCCTGCCAGGTGGGACTGATTTTCCCAAGGTGGCAAATGAGTCCCATTTAGGTCAATTTTGACTTTTGAGCGAGAAAAAATAGGTTTTAAGTTTAAATTTTCTTCATATCAGCCTTGGGGATCCAATTTACAAGCAAATAAGGTGAATTTCCTATAAAATCAAGTCTCTAAACCCTAATTTATAGCTCATAACTCATTCACACATCTCTTATCATTCATTCATCATCTATCTTCTCCTTCAAGTCAAGCAATTCATCAAGAATAGATTCCAATGACATTCAAGGGAAAATTCCTCATGTTTTTCTGCAGAACTTCAAAATCAAACATCATGGCAAGGTAAAACCTAGAAATCATTTTTTTAATAGTAATTTAAACCCACTTATGTTGCCATGTTTCATCTACTAAGATGAAAATTTAAAAACTAGGATGAGAAGCTTTGAAATGAGATTTGATTTGTGTGTCAACAGTCTACATACAAATCCTTGGGTTGCAGCAATCCACATGATTTCCTACTCAGCGATGGAGTCCAATATGTGTTGGCACTTCTTTCACCATATTTTAGTTGCAGGAAAAAATGACAATGGACATGCAAAGCTACAATTTTATTCAGCAACTATTGTTTTCTTCTGGACTATGCATTATATTCTTCATCCACGTCAATGTATTGGAAGGAAAAGGAAATATTGATTGCTATGACGATAATGACATTTCCCCTTGTTTTCTTCAGTTGTTGATGATCTGGCAGTGTGTTCTGAATGGGAAAATAACCTGTTACCAAATGAAAACAACATGATAACGTTTGGTAGACTTGGATTGGTGCGGTGCACTACTTTGGTAGTATTTTTCCTCCCCACATCATCCCTTGGATTACCATTTTACTTTACTTGGAAATTGTCACTTCAACTCTACTTACCATGTTTCATGCTCACCTCTTTTCATTCTTCTCACCTTCTTTTCTATAAATATGTCACCCATTGATTCCTCTCTAACACTAGGAGCCAAGTCATACATTGAAGGCAACACTAACTCTTCCTCTTCATCTAGCACAAAAGTCTTAAACAACCCAATCTAATCACTTTATATATTTTTAGATAACGAGAAAAATCAAGCCAAAATTAATTATCTTTCATTTAATTAACTATTTGAAATGGATCATACTTGATAGTTTTAACTTTTTAGTTGGTCTTTGGAGTCTCTCCTTATCCAAATATATCTAAATTTTGTTTCCAACCTAAAACTTATATTCCACTTTGTGTCAGTCATGATAATGCTTGTACTTGATTTGAAGTCTAACACTAATATATAGATGTTCACACATGAATCTATAGGCAGTCTACGTACCTCATTCATCAACTTCATAAATGTAATGGAAGAATTGCATAATCGAAATAGTATTATGTAAGCCACTCATAGAGACCTTATTTGATCTTAAATATTATTTTCTAAACATCCTCTTCATTTATTCTAACTTTATCATATCCTAGTTTCAAATCTGACTTTATGAGGTACTTGGCATGTTGGAATTGATATAATAATTCATCAAAATAGGGAAGCAAATAGTCATTTTATTGCATTTTTTTCTAATTCCTTTGGTACAACTACAATAGGAGAACTACAAGTTGATATGCTAGGTCTAATCACACCTTGATCAATGAGTGCCTCTAGTTGCAACTTAACCTCATTGACCTCTACAACAATTTGGTGATACAACCTAATGTATGGGAAATGGAAATCAAACAACAATTGTCTCATGCTATATAACTCTCCTAGGGAGTAGCCTTTTGGTTTCTAAAAATAAATTTAAGAATTATTTTACTGTCTATTCTATTTATAGCCAAGCTTGATGAATATGTAGCTCATGTAAATTTTTCAATATCATATCACACATACTCTTCTTTTTTTCATAACAACAAGAGAGAAAACTTCCCACTTGCATTGATTTAAGCCTCTTGGCTTTCTAACCATGGATAACTTGGACCTTCCAATATACAAATTTAAGTTGAAGTATTTTCCATTCCAAAAAATATTATAATATTTTTTTCTTCTAAAGTATATTGCATATCTCACATAGAGTAGGGCCTCCCAAAAATGGCATCACAAATATCCAAAGGTATCACTCTATCAATTATTTCATCCTTAAACTCTAGATTAATTCCAACATAACCTATATTGGTTAGTGATTCAAATTCCAAATTATTTTTTCAGCCTCCTAAATAATATAGATGAGGATGGTGAAAAGGGTGAAAAATATAGAGTGGATGATCCACAATGAAGGGATACTAACCCTATATCTTTCAACTCATTTCATTAGGAAACTAGATCCCTCAACCAAGTGACTCAATGGAGGAATTTAGTGGGTTCCTTAGGTAATTGGACGGAGATTCACCGTTAAATGAAGCTTCAAAAGGAAGAAATGCAAATACTTATGCAAACTCACTATGAAACCTAGAAAATTGAAAGCATGAAATCAAACTAATAAATTGAATGGAACAGAAAAGTACCTGGATGAATGGAGATGCCAAGACAAGATCTGCAAACTCTAAAAACTATTGTTAGGGTTTGCACTGGGACTAATACGCCAGGTAGGGTGTATGAGTCTTGCTCTAAGGTTTTTAGGGAAGAATCTGACATTATTCTATTAACTATCAGGACCTGTTGAATGGTGATCAAAAACTATCCCAGGACTAATACACAAGGTTGGGCGATTTAGTCCACCTATAGGTTTTTTTGAGTATCTTTCCAAGTCCTCTGAACCCAGATCCGACACTGTTGGATGATGTCAAAAGGCTATATTAGGGACTAAATCGCTAGGTTGGTCAAATGAGTCCAGTTCACCTAAATCTACAAAACACACATCACAAGAGAGAGAGAGAGAGAGAGAGAGAGAGAGAAATGTTGTTTTGTTAGAGGATGGAGGTTTGCCTCAGTCAAACCCCGTTTTGGTAATTAAACCTTGAAATGAAATGAAATAGCATGAAGGAATGATGAATGATCAAATGTATGTAACAACTCACCAAACCTTGTTGAATCCTTGGATTGTAGATCTACAACTTGCATGAATTGGCTTCAATGGATGCAGATCTTGATCTTGGATCTTGATATGAGGTAATGTCTTTGAATACTTGAATGGGTCTTGGACACTACAACATGTTAACTCACAAACATACGTGATGCATGAATACTTTGACACGATGCTTAAATCTTGAATGTTGCTCCAAATTCTTGATAACTTGCTCTTGAATGCTTGAAAATATCTCTTGAAAGCTCTAGGTCTAGGTGAAACTCACTTGCTCAAAGATTCTAGGTGAAATAATGATTTGAAACCTTAGTTTTATAGGCATCTTATCTAATTTACCATTTATTAGATCCCAAATGCTGACATTTGCAAAATTTGAATTAAAAACCTTGATTTCCCACTCAAAACCCTAAAAATCCCCAAAAGGGACTAATGCACCAAGGGTGGCATATGGGTCCCACCTAGGGGGACTAATATGCCCAGGGTGGCATATTAGTCCCACCTTAGATTTCTGTGGTGCGAGAATGTCAAGGGGTTAGAATATTAAATGTTTTTATTGAATTTGTCAAGATTTCAATTGAAATAATCCTTGGGATATGTAATAAAGGGTATTAGAGGCCTATTAATGATGATTTAAAGGACATGCATGCAAGAGGACTAGGAAAGGTCCAAGCTAGGTGTGAAATTGTAATGTCTCCAAGAAGGGAGTACAATTTTTGACACTTTATTTAGCCCCCACTTTAGTGAGAGGATGACCCTGTGTTAAACTCACACTAAAGTAGACAAATACACATCAATAGGGGTTCAAGTGTACCGATGCTAGTGAGATGGGATAATAACAATCAAGAGGGTGCCACGGGCCCCCAAGATCAATATCCTATGGAAAACCACGATAGGCACAAAATAACACACATGTGAATGATGTATGAAGCAGTAACAAGATACAAACATACACTCTCAAAGACATAAAGAAAAAAAGAAAAAAAAAGCGGTGGATCAATCCTCGATAGTTTTTCCAACATGATGTGGACTAGGTCTCAATTTTTTGTCCAAGATGTGCGCTCACTCTGGGGTAGTGGAACCTCAAGTTGTCTAGTAGGTGATTTTTCCAAATGGGTGGCTTAGTGAGAAAGCCATGCCTCTGTGTTGGCTCCTCAATGTACTAATGATACCAAAGCTATCCCTTTGATAACTTTAATAAGGTGCCACAAAATGAAACATCGAGCTTATGAACAACATGCAAGTAAATATTTTTTTTCAAAGGGATCTTTGCTTAGTTCGTGTAAGGTCTCTTCTTAGGGAACTATTGTCAAATAAAGTTTGCACCCTTGCTAAGCTATCAACTATAGCAACCTATCGACACATGGGAACACTTCGAGGTTGTGGGTGACCTGAATGAAGTGAACCTCCAAATTATGGGCTGGTTCCCCTTAAGATACTTTGAGAAAAACCAAAAAATGATAAGGGAAAGAGTAAGGAGGATGAACTCGAATTTAAAACCTATCACTAACAGGTGATACACCAAAGATAAAATATGACAACACTGCAGAGAACTCACAGAAAATCTTAATAGAACTAAATAATCTCACAATACAGAGATTTATGCTTATAAAAATGAGTCTATGTAAGGTTTCGACTGTTCTAGTGCTTAACACCAGAAAACAAGGTGTCTTCACATATATAAACGCAGTAGAAAGAGATCACTAACATAAACCAGCTTTATGGCATAACATTCTTTGCATCCAATACTGAAGGAATCTGATAAAATAGAGGATTACACAGGATTTTATCATGCGACTCACAAGTAATACTGAAACAACAAAGAAAAACTGAAAGGAAATGACTTTCTATTAAGAAAATCAGGAGTTCCTGTGTTACAGGGCTGCAATATTATGAAAAAATGAGTTACAAAGTCTAAATAATGCTCTTTTACCAGTCTCCTAACCAAGAACTACCTTAAAAAAAGGAAAAAATGCCATATATACAACCAAAGGTCGGCCCTCTACATTAGGGTTTCTAAAATGAGTCGGCGCTTGGACACGTCGGCCCTAGAAGTGCCTTGGAACGAAGTCAATGAAACATTTAATGTGCATCCCCTGCTCATGTCGGTGAAAGCTCGTCCCTGGGCATGGCCTTCAGATCTTTTACAGCCGTCGTTGTTATCTTGCAGCCTTCGAGTCCGCCATTAAGACTTCGTCAGAGTCACCTTGAATGCTCCGCGACAGGGTCATTAATGTCCCCTTGCTCCTCCAGCCGTCATCTCCAGCTACTATAGTGACTCACGGCTACCTCCCCTTTGAGAAGCAGCATTAGATCTATCCATTAGATTCAGCGCCATTACTGACTGATCAACCTTGCAGCTATCGACGTAACTTAGGACTGTCGGTGGGACTTCTCACCGAACTTCATTATCCTATCACTATGCTCCAAAGTCGGCGAGACTTCCTCGGGTCGGGGAGACTTCGGTTGGTTCCCTGTCGGTAGGACATCGCTTTATCGGCAAGAGATTGTGCCGAAGGCACCTTGCTTTGGCGAGGGCTTACTTCATTTCACTTTGGCAAGAGAAACATTCATCGATGAGAGGTCACAGTGGGCTTTATTAGTCATGCCGATATCACTTTTCGTCGCTGAGACCACTTTCATTCGCCGAGACTTCTTGGACTTCTTTTCCCTTCGGCGAACCCTTCATTCGACAAGACTCTTGGCGAAAACCCTTTGTTGTCGGTGAGACATTGGCCTATCGGGGAGACGTCATAGCAGGCGGATGAAGTTATAACGATGACACTTTCACTCGGCAAGACATTCGTTGGTCAGAAAGACCTCATGGCGAGCATCCAGAGTTATATCGATCTCACAAAAAGCCATCGGCAAGACTCCATCGGATCGGGGAGACCTTACGATGAACTCCTCATTTCCTGGCGAAGGCACTCCTTTGCACTGAGTTTTTTTAAAAAAAATAGCGGGGGTGGGTCCAAGACGAAACTAGAACCGAGAGTGGGGGGAGAAAGGGGGGAAGTAAAGATAGATGAATCCCGGCGGAACCGGGATAGAGACCAAAACTAGAAAAAACAAAGCAAAAAAGAGGAACCGAGACCAGGGCTAAATCCGAACTTGAAACTTTCCTCAAGTTTCAAGTTCGGATTTGGTTCCGATCCCGCCTCCAGCAACATACGAGGAGAAAACGAAAGAGGAAAAAAACATAAAGGGGAACCAAGGGGGAGACATCCCTCGATCAAAAGCCAGGAAGAAAAGGAAAGAAGAAAGAGCAGGACTGGGGCCGGAACCGGAAAGAAAACAGGAACTGGAACCTTGGAAAAATTCCAAGTTCATGTTCTGACCCGATTTTAGGCCCACCAGAGAAGGAAAGAAAATGCACAAGGCAAAAGAAAGAAAGAAAGAAGGGTGGGATCAAAACTATATCCGATCCTGGGCGAGACAGAGCAGGGGCGGAAAAAAACCCGAAACATAAACTTTCATCAAGTTTCAAGTTTGGAATCCGTTCCGATCCCTCCTCCGACGAAGGCAAGATCAGGAGGAAAAAGGACAAGGAAGAAAAGAAAGGGAGAAACTGCCCCACAGTAAAACGCAAGGCCAAAGAAGAGAACAAGACGCACACGAGCACGGAACCGGAACCGGACCCAGAACTAAAATGGAAACTGGAACTTTCGGAAAAGTTCCAAGTTTGGTTTCAGTTCGGTTCCGCCTCCGACAGAAACAAAGAAAAAGGGGCCTGACAAAAGCAGAAAAGGCGGAAGCGGGGTTGGAACCGGAACGGAAACAGGAACCGGAACTTTTCCGAAAAGTTCCAAGTTTGGTTCCCAACCCGGTTCCGCCCCCGATAGAACAAAGAAAGAGAGAAGAAAACAAAACAGAAAAGAGGGAAAGACAAGGAAAACATAAAAAAGAGACCCACCCCCAAGCTGAAGACCTGCACGCTGGGCTCAACCCTCTTGGGAGCCACATTTAATCCACGTGCTCAATTAAAACATCATTTTCCCCTGCATCTACACAAGAAGTAAACAAGTTAGAAAAAGTGATCCTAATGCAAGTGTTCTTCTATTTTGTCTTTGAGAACCCCTGAAAACATGGGTTACCCTGCCTGATTGAGCCCATAGGTGAAAAATGGGTAACATTTCTGGCGACTTTTGCTAGATGTTTGCCTGCTAAACATGAAGACCAGTAGCCTAGGCCTATCCATTGGGCACGGCGTTATTGGGACAACTTAGAAATAGACCTGGAGCCGCCTTGTGCATGGTTGTAACTCATTTGAGACTCATAAGACATAGCAGGCTGTCAAAAATTTATTGAAGATAGGAAAAAAGAACTAAAGTGAAACTATTTACCGTGCTGGGACAACACTTAGGGAATGCAAAAACAACTAAACCTACCCTACACTAACCAGTAAGAAATTAGTCAAACAAACCCATTAACAGGTTGGGTAAAATAACTGCCCTTTCTACTCAACATGCAGGGAATGGCATGTTTAAGGACAGCTGAGTAAAAGTAAAAAATAGAAAGAAGTCTACCAAGATGATGCACTGCCTCTTGAAAGAGGTGAATAAATTTGTTTACCTTACCAAACAGACCATACGTATTGTCAACCAAAGGAGGACAAATGAGCTAAACATACTCTTGTTTGGCTGTCAGTGCATCTTGGACATTTTCTTTTGCTGTACTTTCATGTGTAGGTACAGGATTGGTGCTTGGTGTTGTATTGGACTCCATCTGAGCTAGGTACCTGATTGGACAGCCTCTGGTAAGGGTAAAGCTTGAACCTTCCTTGCTGGTCTCTTTATCTTCTCTAAAGACTTCATCTTTTTCTTGAAAAGATGCTGATTGGAGGTAATATGCAGGTTGTTCGTCGGCTGCTACGGTCTGAAATTCTTGACTAAGGAGCTAATATCCCTGTTGGATAATTGAAAACAAATCTTCAGATTGTGGCTCCTTGTGCTCTTTGTTCATGACAGAATACACTTCCTCCTCAACAAAGTGGGGGAGCTCAACCAGTAAGTTCACAGGCTGCAAGACATTACCTTCAACAACCTCTTCAATAGTCTCACCATCTTGACTGGGCTGATCACATGCTTCCCTCTCACATGATACTAGTTCATCATCTATGTTGGAACAAAAAGCTTCTATGATATCATCTGACTCATAATTTTGTATTAAATCTAGATGAATTTTATCATTTAGTTGCTCCATACCAGGCATAGATGCTATCATGCATGTGAGATCCTCATCTTCATCGACAAATTGAGGAAGTTCATTGAACAAGTCAGCAATACTCTCTGGTTGTCCATTAACAACTGGTAAATCAGGAACCTGCATGCTCTCTTCAGTTTGCTCAACATAACTAGGTAGTTGATCAAATAAAGAAGTCAATTGTTCTTTGTGTGGCTCCTTTTGCAATGAAACTTGGGTATCTTCTACCTGCAAGTGAAGATCTTCAACTGTCTGTTGTCCTAGCTCCTGCCTCTCCTCCTGTTTGAGCTTTTCTTGTTGTAGTCGGTAACATGCTACAACTAAATGCATTGGACTTACTTTGCTAATTCTCTCCTTGAGGAAGTCATCTGGATCAATGGGGCTGCTCTTGAGGGATGATGGACTAATCTTGTTCAGGTACTACATTCTCTTCCATCAAATTGAATCCCTTAAAGCTTGGGATTTCAAGCTGAGAAGACTTAGTAGGGGAGTCAAGAGGCTAACTTTGCCTAAAGCAGAGTAAGCTTGAGTATTCTGCACTTGAGCAGAGAGCAGCTTCGCTTGTTCTTCTTTAGCAGCTATTTCCTGTTCAAGGCCTTCCTCGAACTAGATTCTTTTTGCCACTCTTTCTTGATCATGAAAGCCAACCTGCTCAGCCACTTCTTGCTAATGCATAATGGTACCCTGCTGCATCTTGATATCGACCAATATCCTAGATAGGCACACAAGCACCTTACTAATATCATTAATCTTCATATTGTGAAGACCTTGACTGAGATCCCACAACGTATGATCAATCTGTTGGAGCAGGTCCAATACACTCTGATATGGATGTGCAGGAGCAACATTCTCATGATATGGAGGGTAATAGTAAGCATCTTCATAATTATTTGACATCTTTTCAATTAAAGAGCTAGAAACTCAGAATTAACAAATTATTTTGAGACATACCAAGACATGTGCCTATGAAACCAGAAGATTTGAGCTCGGAGTCGCCAAGTATGTAAAGAAAGTGCCTCCAAAAGGCTGAAACTACTACTGCACACACCAAACAGCAGCAATAAAATGCATAAACATGAACTAAGAAGCAGTTCACTGTCCCACCGAGCATGCCAAAAACTGTTGTCGAATAAAGCTTGCACCCTTGCTAAGCTATCAACTATAGCAACCTATCGACACATGGGAACACTTCGAGGTTGTGGGTGACCTGAGAATGAAGTGAACCTCCAGATTATGGGTTGGTTCCCCTTAAGATACTTTGAGAAAAACTGAAAAATGATAAGGGAAAGAGTAAGGAGGATGAACTCGAATTTAAAACCTATCACTAACAGGTGATACACCAAAGATAAAATATGACAACACTGCAGAGAACTCACAAAAAATCTCAATAGAACTAAATAATCTCACAATACAGAGATTTATGCTTATAAAAATGAGTCTATGTAAGGTTCCGACTATTCTAGTGCTTAACACAAGGAAAACAAGGTGTCTTCACATATATAAACGCAGTAGAAAGAGATCACTAACATAAACCAGCTTTATGGCATAACATTCTTTGCATCCAATACTGAAGGAATCTAATAAAATAGAGGATTACACAGGATTTTATCATGCGACTCACAAGCAATACTGAAACAACAAAGAAAAACTGAAAGGAAATTACTTTCTATTAAGAAAATCAGGAGTCCCTATGTTACAGGTCTGCAATATTATGAAAAAATGAGTTACAAAGTCTGAATAATGCTCTTTCAGTAGTCTCCTAACCAAGAACTGCCTTACAAAAAGGAAAAAATGCCATATATACAACCAAAGGTCGGCCCTCTCCATTAGGGTTTCAAAATGAGTCAATGCCTGGACACGTCGGCCCTAGAAGTACCTTGGAACGAAGTCAATGAAACATTTAATGTGCATCCCCTGCTCATGTCGGTGAAAGCTCGTCCCTGGGCATGGCCTTCAGATCTTTTACAGTCGTCGTTGTTATCTTGCAGCCTTCGAGTCTACCATTAAGACTTTGTTAGAGTCGCCTTGAATGCTCCGCGACAGGGTCATTAATGTCCCCTTGCTCCTCTAGCCGTCATCTCCAGCTGCTATAGTGACTCACGGCTACCTCCCCTTCGAGAAGCAGCATCATATCTATCCATTAGATTCAACGCCATTACTGACTGATCACCCTTGCAGCTATCGGCATAACTTAGGACTGTCGGTGGAACTTCTCACCGAACTTCATTATCCTATCGCTATGCTCTAGAGTCGGCGAGACTTCCTCGGGTTGGGGAGACTTCGGTTGGTTCCCTGTTGGTAGGACATCGCTTTATCGACAAGAGGTTGTGCCGAAGGCACCTTGCTTTGGCGAGGGCTTACTTCATTTCACTTCGGCAAGAGAAACATTCATCAGTGAGAGGTCACGGCGGGCTTTATTAGTCATGCCGATATCACTTTTCGTCGCTAAGACCACTTTCATTCGCCGAGACTTCTTGGACTTCTTTTCCCTTCAGCGAACCCTTCATTCGGCAAGACTCTTGGTGAAAACCCTTTGTTGTTGGCGAGACATTGGCCTATCGGGGAGATGTCATAGCGAGCGGATGAAGTTATAACGATGACACTTTCACTCGGCAAGACATTCATCGGTCGACAAGACCTCATGGCGAGCATCCAGAGTTATATCGATCTCACAAAAATCCATCGGCAAGACTCCATCGGATCGGGGAGACCTTACAGTGAACTCCTCATTTCCTGGCAAAGGCACTCCTTTGCACTGAGTTTTTCAAAAAAAGCGGGTAGAGGCTAAGAGGAACCAAGGAGAGCAAAGAGAACCGAAGGAGCCGAGGAAGAGGAAAACAAAACCAGACGAATCAAGCCGAAACCGGGATTAGAGACAAATAAAGCTCAGCTCAAAGTCGACACGGGAATAGGAAAGCTAAATCGGACTGAAAAAGTTCAAGTTCAATTGAATTGAAATCCGAACACTTTCCTCAAAACATCTCAATCAAAAGGACAGGGAAGAAGCGGAACCAGGAGACAAATTAAGTTCACGTAATTCAGGCACAGGTTGAAGAAGGAAAAGAAATACAAAGACAAAGCGGGATCGAACTATCGATCCGGTCCGAAACAGAAACGAAGTGAGCTTACAAGCAAGAAACATCGCAGTTCAGAGATTTCGGGAATCAATTCCCGATCAAAAAAACCCTCCGTAGAAAGGCAAATTAAGGAGGACAAAGGGGAAATACCTGATAAAGCGCCAGGGTAAAGAAGGGGCTCAAAGATTACACAATGGAGGCCGGAACGGACGGAACCGCTTATAGAGTCGGAACTTTCGGAAAAGTTCAGTTGGACTTCAATCTGAGATTCCGCCCTAACTGAAACAAAGAAAGGGCGACCATGAGAAGCGAGCGAAATTGAGAGCGAACGAAATAAGGAACACGAACTTTCCGAAAGAAGTTCAAGGAGTTTGTTCGACGGTTCCACCAGCCGGAGAACAAAGCGAGGAAAGAGGGAAAGACAAGGATAAACAAATGAAAACCCACCCCCAAACTGAAGACATGCACGTTGGGCTCAACCCTCTTAGGAGCCACATTTAATCCACGTGTTGAATTAAAACATCATTTTTCCCTGCATCTACACAAGAAGCAAACAAGTTAGAAAAAAGTGATCCTGATGCAAGTGTTCTTCCATTTGGTCTTCGAGAACCCCTGAAAACATGGGTTACCACTGATTGAGCCCATAGGTGAAAAATGGGTAACAGGAACATCATGCCTAACATCGCCAAGAGAGGAAAAGTCAAAGAAATATCATGCTCTCAGAGGAAATCAAACCCCATGACACCACCAAGAAAAGGATACATCGCAAGAATAAAGAAAATCACATAGTGAAACATGAGTGTCGATATATACCCCCACTTTAAAGCAATTGCTAACACCATTGCTATGAGAAATTTGCTTTAAAGTAGAAGGAGACATGAGAGGTTACTTGGAAAGCCCTATGCAAAGTCATATGTTCCCGAATGAAACTACATCAAGAAAAGGGGTTTCCCCAAAAATGCAATGCTAACCATTAGAAGAAAGTATGTCACATAGAAGCCAACTTAAGGCATGTCATCCACATCCCAAGCTTTCTCTTATATATACATGGAAGGTGGTCAACTAGCCAAAAGAGACAACAACAATTGTGATATGATGAAAAGGATACCTAACCCCTTTCCCCCACTTAGTGCAAGATAAAGATGAGCCGATATGATTGAAGAGAAACTTGAAAATCAGTATCAATTAGAGGAACACAAGGAAGAGCAGCACAATCCTTAAGATGTTGAATTTTATCACTCAAAGCTTTACATTCATTAGTAGAATGACCATGAACTCTATGATATGCACAAAATGAATTCTTGTAACTTAAAATTTCTTTTGTGTTCTTGGAGGGAGAGATATCAAGTGATCTTGGAGGAGTCTCGACAAGATACTCTCTTGATCAAAAGTAGAAGATGTTCCTTTATTTTACGACAAAGATATCTCTTGCTTAGTACAAGGTGTCATACTTACACAAGACTCTTTGGATGGAGAGATTTTGTTCTCTCCTTGAAATGAGGGTGTAAAATATAACAAACTCCAATCGTTAGTGTTTTGTGTGATGACATTGATATTAAGTGAAGATTTCTTTGTTTCCTTTGTTTCTTTTGAAGGACATTTACCAAGACCACTAGTGTCTATCATTTTAGGATGCACTAATGTTAAATTTTGCTAAGAAGAATCTTTAGTAAGAGTGTTGATATTGAGTGAAGGCTTGTTTGTTTCTTTCAAGGGACAATAACCAAGATCATTAGTCATTTCTTGTGTGTGAGGCTCTATAGGGATGCAAATACCTTGTTCTCTAGCACCACATCCTTTTCCACCATACCCAAGTTGTTTCATAAGTTCATAACCTCTTCCATAAATATTTTTCATTTCTCTTGGATTGGGTGGTTGTTCATAATCAACTTCACCAAAGTTTGTTGTGTATGTTATTTTTTCTTCTAAAGTGGTTGAAGTGGATGCTTTCAAAGATTCTGTTGAATTTTGTGTCGACATTACCTCTTTTTCTTTTCCCTTTTCAGAATCTTTTGTTATGATCTTGTATTCTCCCATAAATGTAGGTGTGAAATCCAAGGAACCCCAATCATCTTCCAATAGCTTTGTGACTTCCTCAATATACTTTTCTCTTTCTTTCTCTTGCACGGGTTCCACTTGTGTAGTTGGCGTCAATGTTTTTAAATGATTTTCCTTGTCTTTCTCAATGTTCAAACAATTATCCAGTTCAGGGTTGGCTTTGATTGTATACACTTTGTTGTTGTAGACATACTTCATTTTATGATGAAGGGTAGAAGGCACCCCATTCATCGCATGAATTCATGGTCTGCCTAAAAGAAGATTATATGAAAGATCGTGAAGCATAACATGGTTCTAGGTTTGTAATATTACCTTCCTGACTGTAATAGGTAATGTGATCAAACCAAGCGATTATTTTCCTATGTTTTCAAATCCTCGAATCGATAAGGAATCAGGTTCAATTCTTGATTTATCTATGCCAAGCTTATCCAAAAGGGTTACACTATGCACACTAAGAGTTGAGCCATTGTCAACAAGGTTTCGCTTTATCCCTATCCTATTGAAGATAGATATTATCATGAAAGCTTCATTTTTTTACACTTCTAGCGAAGGTAACTCATCTTTATGGAAATTAATTTTTAAGTTGACTGGAGTTATAGCTTGAATTTGGGTTGTCACGTCATATTGATTTGCACTAGGGGAACTGTGCAACTTGTTACAAGGCTATTTGAAGCATGGTATAATAACTACATGAAACTTGAATAAGGTCCCATAAGGATATCTTAGCAGGAGTATTCTTAAGTTGTTCAACATGATCATACTCCTTCCCACTATGCAAAGGCAAATGAGGAGCACTAGGCAAGATAGGTTGAGGCAATGGCAATGAAACGAGATTGGATTGTGGTTGTTTATTATTTCGTGTGTTATATGTATGAGAAACAGTATTGTAGCTCGATTGCTACGAAAAAAATTCATTATCAAGTTGCCTTTTAGGTGGTTCTAAGATAAGCACAGGTTTATTTTGAACTTGTGGTTGTTGTGAGGGCAGATAAATGATAAGTTTAGGCTCAGGAGAGTACTTCAAGTGATATCTAATGTGCATAACCTCAAAATACTTATCCTTATTTTCATGATTTCGTAGTGAAGGGGAGCCTAATGTCACTTCATCATCTTCATCTAAGGAAACCATATCACTATTGCCAATGTTGTCTTTTTCTTGTACCATGATATCTTCCCTGGTAGGAGAGTTTTTAGGAGAGCAACAAACTAGACGTTCATGACATTCAAAGGTTGGTTCCTCTAAAATAACTTCATCACAAGTAGGGGAGTCATCTATGATTGAATTTTCTTTCTTATCAATGATGGTATCCTCTTGTTCAAAGATGTTTTCCTTAGTAGGAGAAGAGAAACAAATAGGATTATCATGGCACTCAATGATTGGATCTTCTAACACCAAAATATTATCATCACAAATAGGAGAAATATTAGGAGAATACCAAATGTGATTGTCATGATTTTCTACTATTGTATTCTCATTCTCATGGTTGGGGGAGATGTTGGGAGAATGACTAACATGCTTGCTAATGCATTTTTTCTTTGCAAACTTGGAAAAGAAAGATACTAAAATTGTGTGCCCAAAAATGAAAAGTACTTTTCTCCATCTTATGCAATGTTTCAATAATACAAACAATATGTATCCAAAAAGGAAAAGTACTTTTATCCAACTTATGCAAAACTTCAAGAATGTATATATTGTGTATCCAAAAATGAAAAGTACTTTTGTCAAACTTATGCAAAGCTTCAAAAATGTAAACATTGTGTACCCAAAAGTATTTCGATTATGTTGTCATAAAATATTTTGGTCTAACTTAGGCAATATTAAACGGTAAACAAGAGCACCAATATTTAAATGGTAAAATATTTAACAGTTCTAGTGTAATTCTGGAGGTTTCAATTTGCAAATCTAGTGTTTGAGAGATATACTTCCAGAATACAACTACAACCGTCCATCAAAAATTCATCGAATAGTTGTGGTCCATAATGTCGCATGGTCGCTGTAATTTGGAACCTTAGAACCAAAGTCTGAAGTTTCAAAGTTTTTGAAACCTTTGACCCACCGACTACAAAGATGACCAAGAAAGACTTGCAACTAAGGTTAGGAAAAGCACCAAAACCCCGACTTTGGTGAATTGAGATAGGAAAGGTGGCAACTAAGGTTAGGAAAGCACCAAAACCCCAACTTTGGTGAATTAAGATAGGAAAGGTGGCAAGGACGGTGCATTTATGAAGTGAAGATCACGGGCAGATTTTAGCAAGTGGACATGACTGGAGGATCGATGGGTAATTAAGATCGGTATGTGCAGAGTTTGGAAAAGTATTACCTCTTGGCCCTTGATTAACAAAGTTAATAATAGAGTTTGGCGTGGAGAAGAAGGCACACAGAAAGTTTGAAAGAGTGGTGGTGGTAGCGGTGTAGCTACAACAGTTTTCAAATGGAGGCCAACTTCACTCTGCATTCAAGGAGGCAATTAAACTTTTTTTATGGTGAAGCTTCTTACAAAAGATTAATGGGTATTTATTTATTCACTAATGGGAGGTTGGTACAAAGTGTGTGGATGATTTTGGGGAAATCCTTTGGAAATCTGAGGCATAGATACATAACTAACATGGATGTATACTCCTTGATTATAGCATGGAATTTGGACTTGGGGGAATCGACAAGCACAGTGAGAGAAGTGATGGAGATGATTGTGCATCAAGATTTCTTGGAAGGATTAGAATCAATACTTTAATGGGAAATTCTAGGTGAAGGTTTCGACATCTAGGAAGGCTTTAAAAATGTGGAACTGGAAGGGGCAGAAGGATGCATCCCTTTCGTAATTTGGCCAGAGGATGAGATTAAAAATCGATGCATGGAAGAAGCAAGGTTAGGCTGGCAAGCATTGAAGCTCTTTATAGAGCTGATGAAGGTGGAAGCAATTATAGCATAGGCGAAAGTGGAGGAAGAGTGCATGGAAGCACAGGTGAAGCGAAGGAAAAGTGTATGAAAACAAAAGGACATAATGCGAGGAAGTAGAAGATGAAAGGCAAAGCAACAAGGAAAGTTGGTTATGAAACGGGTAGCACAAGTTGAATTTGTAGTTTTTTTAGGGTTTTTGCAGAATTAACACAAAACTAGTACTAAATTTTTGGCTTGTTGAAATATGTAAGGTAGATACAAATAGTTGTGAACTAGTTTTAGTTGGGAAGGGCTACTTTTTTTGTTATGAAGCATTTTAAGATGCTTTTTTGAAAAAATTGTTATAGTTGTAGGTCATTTTTGGATGGTTGATGAAAACAATGAGGCAAATAATATTTATTTTCATGCATTTTTTTTATTAGTTTGATATTATGTTTAATTCGCCAAAAAAAATTCTTAATCATTTGAAAATAGGTTTAATTCACCAATGAATTTTATTTTTTAGTTTGAAAAAAAGTTTTAATTGCCAACAAAATTATTATTTTTGGTTTGAAAACAAGTTTAATTTGCTAATCGAAATATTTTATTGCTTTGAAAATAAATTTTAATCGCTAATGGAAAAATTTTAGTGGTTTTAAAA
>VDFB02047397.1:14667631-14714524 GCA_007258455.2 Sequoia sempervirens | reverse complement strand
CTCTCTCTCATTGTAAAACAAAGTATGGCTAGAAAATTACAGAAATAGGAATTGCAAAAGATGTATAAACTTATGGAAGAATTTGTCCCTTCCAAATGAAATGGTTCAGCTATTTATAGAGAAAATTGGTCACCTCAAAGCCTACAGTTTAGGCATGTTAATGGACAACAAGCTCCATGCAAAGTAACACATGAAACATAGTAGAAAGGTGGTGACTTCTTAAGCTAATACTTAGCATAATCACCTAAAGGTCGACTTGTTTAGTGAAAACAATCTAAAGACTTATTCAATCTGGACATATGCTTAATTCAAATTATCACAAAGAAAATAAATCTACAACAACTTAGATTCAAAGGTGGCACTATTTCTATTTTCTCACCTTATTATTTGGCATGGTTTAACTACCAAAAGAAACAATCAACTACCATTTTATTACAACAAGCATCCATTGATCTACTTAGAGGATGAATCGACCAAAGCTTTTAAAGTAGTTGAAAAAGTCAAGGTTGGTCTTAATAATGGCATCGACCAAGTCCAAGCTCATCATTGACAACAATATCAAACACATTACAATGTTTTATATTGCGTGTCTTTCAGAATGATAATCGGTTTACACAAACAATCATAAGCTATTTTATCGACCTCATTAAACATTGTCTATTATGACTATAATCGACCTCCATTATCATAGTCTCTATTGACTATAAACAACCTTTATAAATTGACTTTTATCAAATAAGAGATAGTCGAATTCTAATAACATATATAATATGTTATATATATATATATATATATATATATATATATATATATATAATATTATATACATATATATATATATTTAAATACTATCATGTATTTATATTATATATATGTATATATATAACCATTTATATATATTTACATATATATATTATTATATATATTTACATATATATATATATATATATATATATATATAAAACAAACACATTATATTGAATGTATGCATATATATATATATATTTGTGTATAAATGTATATACCTCTATGTAAACGTATGTGTAGGTATATCTATATCGATGCATCCGTTTGAGCATGTCCATTCGCCAACATACACATGTATTGATATACATATACATATGTATACGTGTATATACTATATATATATATATATATGTTCACATTTGATTCACATATAGCTATTCACGAATACCATCATATTGATGAGTTTTTACATTTGGTATATCTATATATGTGCATACACATGTCGTTAGATCCCATTGACATGTATATGCATATATACACATACTTCCACATACATCTCACTTGTCAATATAATTGTAATAGTATGAGAATGATCACAAAAGCTCAAATAGATAAACATCACCCAATAATGCATGCAGTAGTAAACGAGACTCTCAAATACAAACATATCAACTAAGGATGACTTACTAACTACCCACAAATTGACTCAACTCAATCATTCTAATGTGGTGTGTGTATATGCTCAAATAGTTTACTTTTACCGGTTACCCGACCAAGATCTTCTCCTGAGTGATACATCCCCTCTGCCTAGAGGAATGGAACACATACTTGCATCCACTAACACATGCAAATGATAGACAATTGTCATAACATATGTAGTATACATAAACATCTCCAAAATTAGACTAATAATTCAATAACCATCCATTCACATTTATGCAATATTTCTCTATGAAATAACATCAACTGACATAACATCAAATGAAATAACATCACATGAGATAACATTCATATTGATAACAAGGTACAAGCATAACTTATTCATCTCTAGAATTCACATTACATTCATATTTACCCTATGTAGTAATAGTAAATAGTAACTTCACAATTGGGGTGCAACAAGTAGAGCACCCTAACAACAAATGGGAAGTCCTAGATTTGACTCCTAACCAATCCATGAAAATTTTAACACCCTCCCATGATTTCCTTATGACTAGCATTATACTTAGGGGCAGACCCAGTGTGACACTTCTTTTTCATTTAGTTATGTGTTTATTACGAGTGACATTTTTAGATAGATAAATTTATTGACAAATGACATAATATTATGTAAAGTAAAGTTTATTTTTTTTATGTAGATTACCAATTCATTACATATTCATATACACTTATCACATATTTATTTATTTTTCAGTTATCTTATCCATGTATTTATTACACATATACATGCACATACTTCTATATACCCAATTATCATTGTTAGTTTGATTTTTTTTATGTTTTAGAGTCATTTCCATAGTTGCATAGTCAACCCCACAATAATAGACATGATCCTTTTAAATTCAAATTTGGCTAATTATCCTTTATTCTTCTCACCAAAGGTCAACTAAACACAAATTTATGTGATATGTTGCTATGTCCTTGTATTTGAAGGAATTCAATGCATTCATTTTTGACATCTCCTAACATGAAGGACCTTGCTAGTCCTCTTTCATCTCAAGGCATTACAACACTTTAATTAGTGCACTAAAAGGAATCTAGATTTGCACAAACATTCTAGGAGCATATACATGTCTAAAGAGTGTATTTTTAATTTTTTACTCACATTTCTATAGGTTGACCTTGGAGAATGTGTCCTTGAGTGACATAATGGTAGCCCTACAAGGTATTCTTAAATAGTATTTGAATATCATAAAGGAGAAAAGAAAGAAAAAATTATTTAGGTGAATCACAAAGAAAATGTAAATATTATGTGAGGTAAATTCTAGACTTAGAAGAGAATCTATGACTGTGAACTTGACCCAAATTTGCAAGTTTGACTCCATGTAATGCCCCTCTCATTTATAAATTTTTAATGTGAGATTGATGTTTCAACTTCACTGTTTCCTTGTGATTTTTGTTGTGGTTACTATTCTTAATCTAAATGGTGGGTGTGAACCACCACATGTTTTGAGATGAGGTTCTTCAACGTGTGAGTTGTGAGAATTCTATATGTTTATATGCCTAGCTTATTGGTATGCTTAAATTCATAGAGATGTGTATTATTCATGCAGTGATTAAATGTAAACTTGATTATTGATATTAAAAATTCAAGATTTATATAATGAAGGTATGAATGCTACTTTTATGCTTTATGCTATTATACCTTATTGGATGATTATGATGTGCTTCAACTGTATATACATTGAGCACATACCCTTGATGAGAGTTGAGTGGTTACAAGTATAGGGTTATTTCTCCACCTAGCTACATAGGTTTGAGTTATTCCCCAATAGTGGTTGTTTTAGAGATGTCACACTAGCCTCCTTATTTTATTCTTTGATCATACTTGAATCGGGTATGGTATGTGTCATGTTTGACCTTGTGTGTACCTAGATCCAAGTCAGAGGTAATTTTGAATTTTGACCTTATTTAATTAATGGTTTAAATTTAATTTTTTCCATAAATAAAATGTTAGGAATTTAAATTATTTCCTATGTTGGTTATCAAAATACTTGCATGTTTTGGGAAAGGGGAAAGATAAAATAAAAATAAAGTAATTTATTTATTTAATTTTCCATGTTGACTCAAATGTTTTGTAAGTGGTAGAATGAGGAAAACAAACTAACAATGCATCTACATTTCTAAATAAGACATTGCATCTAAGATTTAAGAAATTTAAACTAATTTAAACTAAAAATCTTCAAAAATCTGTCCTATTGCTCTCTAACTCTAAAGATCTCTCTAATCTACTTTGCTCTCAGATTTAGAAGCTAATTAAACTATTGAAATGACACTTAGAGAATGAGAATTAAGCTATTCTATTCTTATATGATTTAAATGTGCAACTAAAATGATTCTACAACAAAGCTTCTAAGAAAGAAACTACTGTAAACTGCCATAATTAAGATGCTGGATGGATATTGAGTGAATGTTGAATGCTTGAGGTGCTGGATGAATGCTGGATGGATGCTGGATGAATGCTGGATGCTTGAAAAACCTGCAGAGTAAGATTGCACAAGTTGGGATCCTTTTTCCTGTAGCGAAAGAGCTGTATTTATAGTTTTCACGGCAGCACATTTGCACAGGGATACGGGATAAGAGGCTGGGATTCAATCTGGAGAATTGAATGGCCTAGGATGAGAAGATGGAGCTGATCATGGAGGATTGTTTCTCCCCATGAAAACACTAGGCAAGATGTGAGGGAAGATTGGAGGAAGGAGATTGAGAGGACTTCCTGCAGGTTTGTCCCCGAAGCTCTTCCCGTGAATGAAAGTTGCATTAATTAGATTTTTAAAAAATCTAATTTTATTGGTGAGTGAATAGTGTAAATGATTTATGCATTAATTTAAATAATTTTAATTTATTTAAATTTAGCAAAAAGAGGAATAAATAATTTAATAAGTCAAACTATAGGGTTTGTTTATTAAATTAAAACAAAAAGAAAATGATAATTAAATAAAATATTTTAGAATATCTTTATTTAATTAAGAAGAAATGTGATGAGGTAATTAAATAACACAAATTATTTAAGTTGTGTATTTAATTTATGATAGAAGTATAAAAGAAGTGATAATAATAATTAAATAAAACAAAGTTTTTTAATTTTTGTTTATTTAATTAAAGAGAGAAAATAATATGATGAAATGATAATAATTACAAAATAAAACAAAGTTTTAATTTACGTTTATTTAATTAAGAGAGAAAATAAATTAATAATGTCAAGACGTATAAATAAATATTTCTATTTATTTACCAAGTAGATGAATTTAAGATTAATTAATCAAATGGAGTGCGTATTTAATTAATTAGGTTCTCGGAACCATTTTAGGGGTATGCACGGTGCCCCTCTTTTGAAGTGATGTGTTTCGCATTGCTTCAAAGAAAGTCCTCATTTGCCGGTGTGTGAAAGTTTTGGAAATATGCTCCGGACTTGCCCCAAATATTTGAATTTTGAAATGATATTGATACATACTTATAGGAGATAAATTGATGAATTTTGAATTTTTGTATGATTTTCTAGGAATTTTGAATTTTTATGATGATTTGATGATTTGATGATGAGTTTACGGTGAAGAAACAATGATGAAACAGAACATCTCCCGGTAAAGAAATCTCGATTCGCGGTTAGTTATGATGATGATTGATGATCTGATAGCTTAGAATTTATTGATTTCGCGATAGGTGAAGTTATTGATTGATTGATGATTGATTAGTTACTCATGATGGGCAGGATCAATGATTGATTGATTGATAATTGACTTCCTCATGATAGTGTCGTGATGGAATACTCACAAAGATTTGATCAAAGTCTCATCAAAGCTGATTCCAGTTTGATTAAAACGGTAGTTTTGACTTCTTTGATTGATGTACTGATTATAGGGTGATTAATGTACTGGGACTTGCTGATGCAAAATGATGAATAGAATAGGGGATGGGATGAGGAAGAGATAATGAAAGGAGAAGATGAAAAGTAAGTAAGCACAAATGGATTCAAGGATAAACGTGATGTTGCCCCGGTCAAGTTGCAAGCCAAGATTGATTGATGATGATGATAAGAGTGTTGTTCATGAGGGAAGGATACATCCCGAAACAACACAAAATGATAGGGAAGGATACATCTCGATGATGATGATAATGATTGGATAAAGGCCTGTAACAAGGTTGGGAACAAAACCAAGGATGCAATTAAATGATTTGTGCTAGACATAATAGATTAAGATTGGATGGAATTTGAGACAATTGAAATGAAAGAAAATGATTCAGAAAGAGATGATATCCTAAGAAATATTGAAGAGATGGTGATATGATGTAGAGAGGGAATACGTGTAGCTTTTGAGATTGAAATTTGGTAGCTTTTTGAAACAATCTATAAATGCATATGCAAGACTAATATGGATGCAATCTATTTTAACCATGCAATTCTAAGTGTCATTTCAACAATCTTTTGATTTTTCTTTGTATCATCACTGAGCTTTAAAAACGTTGAAAGCGAATACAAGCATCAATGATATGAGATAGACCAATGATGACCTGAGTATTTCTTTCATGATTTTTGATATTGCAAGTGAACACAAGCATCAAGGTATGAGATAGACCAATGATGACCTGAGCATTTCTTGCATAAACAGATAAGAATTAATCATTTTCTTAAGTGAATCAGAATGTCATCCAGGATACTTGGTAGAGCACTTCCCACGACAATTCACAAAATAATAATGACTAACTCACAAACAGCAAACAAAGAAAAGTATCATTCTCCTTCCTTGCTTCTCTAGTTCAATACATCATCGAGTAGCTCCAAAGAAATGATAAGCAAATGATAAAAATAAAAAGCACAACAATTCAAATTCTACTTAATGTATTTTCAAATCATTATTCAGATTAGATCATCGATGTTGAAATGTATGTGCTGATGTTTGCATGATATTCTCAGATGTTCGACCAAATGATGTAACCTAAAGATCTATCCTAAGGGTCTCAGGGACTGATCAAAGATTAGTCTTGCCTACATTATACACACAGAGATCACATAGTTTGACTGGCACAGACTCTACTATTGCATTTTGCGATTTTTGAATGTTTTTGCATGGATTTTCTGATTTTTTGATGTTTTTGGATTTTGATGGATTTTCTGATATTTTTGGATTTTGATTTTCTGATGTTTTTGGATTTTGATTTTCTGATGTTTTTGAATTTTGATTTTCTGATGTTTCTGGACTTTGATGGATTTTCTGATGTTTTTGGATTTTGATGGATTTTCTGATGTTTTTGGATTTTGATGGATTTTCTGATGTTTTTAGGATTTTCAAGATATTTGATTTGGAATGAGATGGCATGACGGATTGAAGGAACAAGATGAACCACAATAGAGGTAATGCAACCATGGATAAATGATAGATCAAAATGAAAGTCACTGCAAAACATGTCACACAAGCAACATATCTCTTGTTGAAAGATGACAATAGTTGATTGATTCCCTAAGGCATGATGATGATAAGTACTTAGGATTATTGATATCCTCTAAGTATAAAAGGATTGATGATTGTTGACATTTGATTGACAAAAGATATGAGGATTGGATAATGTTTTATAGCTAGGCTCAAATATGATTTGCATGATAAGATTCAAGGTTGCAAAGGGACATGATGACATGGATTTTGATAAGCTAGGAGATATGGAATGGAAGAATGTAAGAATGAATGATGATGATCAAGATCAAATAGACAAGATATATACACAAGGACCAAGTG
This sequence comes from Sequoia sempervirens, assembly GCA_007258455.2. Lineage (NCBI taxonomy): Eukaryota > Viridiplantae > Streptophyta > Pinopsida > Cupressales > Cupressaceae > Sequoia > Sequoia sempervirens. The sequence goes on along the minus strand of VDFB02047397.1, from coordinate 14,707,325 downwards.
TGTTGCCCCCATTCTTCATCAAAACCAAGGATGAAAAGAAAGGATGTATCTAGTAAGAATGATGGAATATGGATGAAATAAAAGATATGGTACGAAAGATATGGATAAAGCATATAGGATAAGCATATATGATGTTCAAGAAGATTCTTAACCTTATCAAGATCAAAAGTGGAAATGTAAGGAATGAGCGTAGAAAGGATAATGACCATGAATGATAAGATGGATGAGGCTTGCCCCTAAGTGTAGAGTGCAAGAGGAATATGTAAGATAGGATATGGGTGATAGGGAGATGGAGGAAGGACTTTAACATTGAGTTTCACAACCAATTATCCCTTTAATTAACCATGGCAATGGGGATTAGACTCATAAATGCTGGTAGATTAATGGTATGATGGAAGAGACTAAGGATTTATGCAAAGGTTTGGATTAAAGGGGAGTGATGGGGGATGAATGTTGGATAATGGATAGATGGAAAGGATGACAAGCTCAACATTGGCACACACCTTGAAGGATGGTGGAGTGATGTAGGAAGAATGGATTTGGAAAGTGATAGGTTATTATATGGAAGATTGGAGGAAGCTTTTGGATAAGCGAATTTGGATGCCTATTTTGATTTTATTGCTTCTATGAGACTTTTAGGAATCCACATGATTTTTGACTTTGATATTTGCTTAGTGGGCCTTTGTGGCCTTGAAAAATTTTCATTTATGGACCTTTGTTGTCTTTGAAAATTTCCTTTTTTCTTTGATGGACCTTTGTGGCTTTTTGAAATTTTCTTTTGATTTATGGACCTTTGTGGTCTTTGAAAATTTCCTTTTTGCTTTGATGGGCCTTTGTGGCCTTTTTGATTTTTCCTTTGATTTTGGATCAAGTTTTCTTTTATTTTTGCATGTCTCTTCGAGGAGACATGTTGATCCTTTGATACATGTGGATTTTGATATAGAAGCTTCTGATATTTGGCACCCAAATTTCTTCCAAGAGCAATGGGAGGGGTGGATTGAGATGAATGGTATGGAGGTATTATGGATGAGTGAATGTGGGTATAATTTTGAAAGGGCATCAAAGATGTGTATCTTTGTCGTTCTTGAGGAATAGGATATGGACCTAGGATAGATGGAGATTTTGATGGACTAGGATGAGGACCTAGGATAGATGGAAAATTTGATGGACTAGGATGAGGACCTAGGATAGATGGAGATTTTGATGAACTAGGATGAGGACCTAGGATAGATGGAAAGTTTGATGGACTAGAACACTTAGGTATATAACCAAGGCCATGGTGATATGGGTGTTTTTGAATAAAAAGGGGTTCTAGGATACCTTGTTCATGAATGCCTAATCCTTTTCCTTTGTAGTTCATACTTTGACACATTCGTTTGCCAATGGGATATGTATTGTTTGTGAAACAAGATGCAAGTCCATTTTGGGGAGGATATGATATGGATGAGAGGTTAGATGTTGGAAGTAAACTAGAATGGATAAAGGTGGAGGATCCAAATTTATAGGTATGGGGTTCATGGATAGCTTGAATAGGTGTGATAGGCTCTTGACATGGGGATGATGGGATATTTTGATCTTGACTTGGAAAAGGATCATGAGGTGGTATGAAAGACATATCTTGATCATGAGAAGGATAAACATCTTCATGGGATGAAAGGGCATCCTTGAATGGAATCATATCTTGATCTTGATGAGGAAGGGAATCATGAGATTTTGTAGAAAGCATGTCTTGATCATCAATTGGTAAGAAATCATTAGATAGGATGGAAGAACTATCATGATCTTGTGATGCAATAGAATCATGATATGGTATGGATTGATTAGATGATGTGGAAAAAGAACTTGGAAGGATACTTGTCTCTTGAGATGGATGTGAATTATTTTGGATGAAAAGTGAAAGGAGGGGATCATCATAAGATTCTTGAGAAATGGGATCTTGATCAAAGATGGGAAGACTTTGTGAGATTGTGGAATGAATGGATGGAGTGGAAAGAATATTTTGATCTTGATGTGTAGGAGAGTCTATGCTAGCATGCTTTGGAGTGAGAGTTTGACATGAATCATTGGATGTAGAAGATATGATAGAAGAGGATGATTGGATGGAATTGTTAACTTGAGTGAAAGAATCTTGAGGTTCATTTTGGCTTATGGTGGATGGAGATAAATGCATGACATGATAAGATTGTTCAATATAATTTGTATTTGAGGACTGAGATTTTGGCTTATTGAAATCTTGGAAAAATTCAAAGATATTGAACTTGGATGATGGAGTTGTTGGTGAAGAAGGTCTCATGTTCATTGTTTGGTCAAGAGGATATGGGTAGATGTTTGGCATTAGATATCTCTTAGTGGTTGTTTCCCAGATTTGTTGTTGATGGTTCTTTAGTTGATAAGCTAAAGCATTCAATTGATCCTCCTCTATTTCAGACATGGTGGTTTGTGTTTCTTTTTGGGATGATCTTATCTTTTTTAATGATAAGAAAATATAGCAAGAAAAAATAGAACTGTTGTTGATTAAATCCTAAATTCTTAAACAAAGAGTGTATGTTCAAGAACCAAACATGGTTCCTCTTGATTTTCACTGGTTTGATGACAAGATAAGACAATTCAAACAGACTCACTCCTAGAGACAAAAGGTCATCGTTATATACTCGAACGGCCCATAGCTTGGAATTGCGTTGACTCACACAGCCATGTCACCCCCTAGAGGGCACCCGTGTTTTTTTCTTTTCCAGGTGCGTACTCAGTGTGACGGAAGCAGATACCAGATCCCCTGAGCAAACAGTCCTTGGCAATTATATGGTGAGTGCTTGAGGGTAGATTCTTCCCCGCCCCTGCACTGTCGAGTATTACAATGTTCAGGAACTGATAAGCGTGCTTCTATTTCTAGGTTCTTAGATAGGGTTTCCGTTCAGAGCGAAAAATGGATAAACTCCCTCGAGAGACCTCCCAATCTTTAGAACAAAGATTTTGGGGATGGTTATCCTGCACACTTCCGTTGAAAGAGGGTTTCCCCAAATTCACATAAATTTTAAAGTGGGTTGGAATGCCATGGCTTTTGGCTGTCCCCACTCAGGTCGTTCCCGTAGGGTGAGTACTTTTTCCCACTACGGCAGGCCTGTCTAAAGGTTTTAATGAAAGATTGAAAATGCACAAAGTAAAAGTGAGTTTGGTATTCTGATGCACCCAGTCAAGGGGAGAGCATAAACCTATCACCCAATCACAGCAAAGAAGTTGTTCATTTTTAAAACCCAAAAGACAAATGATCTAATCTATATGGAGATATTGCTCCATAAAAATAACGATGTTCAATTTTAATTCCACAAGAAATGATGAAGTTTCTATCCTAGGATTGATCAATTTTTATCCATTTGCTATCCTAGGATTGATAAATTTTAACCCATTTTCTGTCCTAGGATTGATAAATTTTAACCAAAAAGAGACCAAAGAACAAAAATCTAGCCGTGGATGCATCGGATCCAGATAGAAAGATACATTTTTATCGATGCTATTTGGTCCTAAAGTAGGAATGAAACAAAATAGATGATGGGTTATTTTCCCATGAGTGTTCGAAAACACTATTACAATGAATATCAAATGCTCTTTCTTTCACTTCAATGCTCCATTTTCTTCTTAAAACCTGTGTAAATGTTCCAAATGTTAGATGAAATCAAGAAATAAGAAGATATAAGGGTTAGATGAATGATTAAGCAAGAAAACCCTAAACCTTAGACCAAGTTACAATGTGATTTGACTTTAAATGTAAAATTGAAAATTTTAACTCTACAAAAAGTGATAAATACCTACACCATTGCATAGCTTATGAAATTATACCCCATTTCAAAAAAAAAGCATCGAAAAAGACATTCGTATGACCAAGATATGGCCATTTTAAGATTGACTATCAAAACATCTTCAAATCACGCCAAAACAGAGTCTCCTAAGGCCTAAACAGAGTCTGCTTAAAACAGAGCCCTGAAGTGCTGCAAAATTGTCCTGAAGTGCTAAAACAGTCTATTGAAGTGCTAAAACAGTTGTGTGGCACGCTAAAACATTTGAGTGGCGCGCTAAAACAGACAACCGACGCGCTATAGTTTTTCTCCGATGCGCTACAGAATATCTTTGACGCGTTGTAAAAAACCACGGTTCTGCGAAAACTATCACGCCGATACCTGTAAGACACTTTTCTGCCAAAAATTTTGCAAAACATGGGTTAGGCCTCTACTGTAAAAGCAATTTGTAAGCCGAGGGAATGATGAAAACAAATCCCGAATGCATCTACACTTCTAAATAGGACATTGCATCTAAGATTTAAAGAATTTAAACTAATTTAAACTAGAAATCTTCGTAAATCTATCCTATTGCTCTCTAACTCTAAAGATATCTCTAATCTACTTTGCTCTCAGATTTAGAAGCTAATTAAACTATTGAAATGACACTTAGAGAATGAGAATTAAGCTATTCTATTCTTATATGATTAAATAAAAAAAACTATTGTAATGGCAGCCATGACTGCAAATGCTAGATGCTTGACACATGCTGGATGAATGCTCAAATGCTTGATTGCTTGATTGCTTGGATGCTTGGATGCTTGGAAAACTTGCAGAGTAAGATTGCATAAGTTGGGATCCATTTCCTGTAGCCAAAGAGCTGTATTTATAGCTTTCACGGCAGCACATTTGCACAGGGATACGGGATAAGAGGCTGGGATTCAATCTGGAGAATTGAAAGGCATGGGATGAGAAGATGGAGCTAATCATGGAGGATTGTTCCTCCCCATGAAAACACCAGGCAAGATGAGAGGGAATATTGGAGGAAGGAGATTGAGAGGACTTCCTGCAGGTTTGTCCCCGAAGCTCTTCCCGTGAATGAAAGTTGCATTAATTAGATTTTAAAAATCTAATTTTATTGGTGAGTGAATAGTGGTAAATAATTTATGCATTAATTTAAATAATTTTAATTTATTTAAATTTAGCAAAAGGGGATTGAATAATTTAATAAATCAAACTATAGGGTTTGTTTATTAGATTAAAACAAAAGGAAAATGATAATTAAATTAAAGATTCTAAGATATCTTTATTTAATTAAGAAGAAATGTGATGAGGTAATTAAATAACACAAATTATTGAAGCTGTGTATTTAATTTAAGATGGAATTAATGGATAAAGTATAGAAGAAATAATAATGATAATAATTAAATAAAACAAAGTATTTAATTTTGTTTATTTAATTAAGAGAGAAATAATATGATAAAATAGAAGAATTAATAATGAACTTAATATAAATAAATATTTCTATTTATTTATTAAGTAGATGAATTTAAGATTAATTAATCAAATAAGTCATATTTAATTAATTAGATTCTCCAGACCATTTTTAAGTGTCTACAACGCCTTTCTTGGAAAGGCTTCATGGTCATGATCCCAACACTTCTACAGAGTTTGTTTCATATTGGCACAATCATAAACTCCAAATTAAGGGAATGGTAGTTGACATCAATGAGGAGCTTATAGCTACTATGACTGGGTTGCCTATGATTGGCCGCAAATTCTTCAAAGATAAGAAGAGCAAGGAGGAGGCAATGGCTCAATTCTTTAAAGATGATGAATGGAAAAAAATCATCAAGATGGAGGCTTGGGGCTATAAACAGAAGTCTTTCAAGAAGATATGGGCAGATATAGAAAAAATTATCATGTAGTATGTGACTCTGGAAGGCAGGTTCACTGCAATCCTTGGCCATCATTTTACTCTTTTAAATCATTTTCGACATGGGTTGTTTATTTATTTTCCTTTATTTCTCTTGTACTCCATGGAGGTCTTTGTGTATGCACACTTGCAAAATAGGAGAGCATTGGTCCTGTACGAGGGCCTCATTTTGTTAATTATGGAACATGTAAAATCCCTAATTCTTGCCACCTCAATTAAGGGAAAGGACGAGACTTTAAGTGAGGATTTTGGTCCATCTGTTTCAAATATCAATGTGAATGAGGATGAGTGGAATGAAGAAGGTAAGGATAGGTCTTCCTCCCCTACGACTACCCCTTCTAAGAAGAGAAAGAAGAGAAACACTAAAGAAAAACAGGCAACCAAGTGGCTTATACTTCATGAGTCAGAGTCCCAGTATGATGGTAATGATATAGAGGTGGGTTCTAAGGATTCCAGGTCCAAGGAAGGTGTTGTGAATATTGGTCAGGTTGATGCAAAGGTAGAAGGTAATGAGGAGGGTTTATAGGAGATTGTTGTGACCATGGAGTCCAAGGAGAAACCTAGAAGGGGTTCTAAGCACATTGCCAAGATAAGGAACTAGGCCATAAAATATGTGGTAAAGGATACCATGAAGCTTCGCAAGGAGAAGGATCTTAAGGAGAAAATGATGGAAATTGATGATTCCCTGATTCTAAATTCTCCAAATGTCAAACCTGTTGGTGAGAAACTTGTGTAGGAGGAGGAGGATGTTGAGCAGAAGCATACGAAGCCAGAACCTCTCAAGGCTAACCCTGTATCAAAGGACTTATCTTAATGATGACACCACCTCAATGTTCAAGCTACTTGACATGGAAAGGGTGGGGGCCACTGGTACTTTGAAATTGGTAAAATGGACTCTATAGGAATTCACAGGGTTAACATCAATATGAGGGGGTTGAAAGAGAATGTGAAAAATATTCCAAAAGGAACTATGTCTGATATTCTGATTGATAGAATTGTTGATCTTGAGAGTTCTTTCACTGATTTCAAGTCCTTATGTGAACAACACCAAGCTTATTTAGAAGCCAAGGTTTTGGAGACCAACGTGGATATCAAGAAACTGCTCCATGCTTGTCATATTTTCGTTAAGAATAGTGTAGATTTTTTAGAGGTCATGTTCCGCAAGATCAATGAGCTTAGAGAGGACCAGTTGTATTTTTCTGAGTTGATGGAGAAGGAGCAGGGGTCTAAAGAAAAAGAGAAAAAAGGTGGAAAGGATGATGTTAAAGGCCCTGCTACTAGAGGGGCAGGTGATTGGAGGAAATCTTTTGAGGAAGAGAAAAAAGAACTGTTGGACATGATTGGGATTCATAGGAACTAGGAACTTGAGGTTGCCAACACCGTAAGAAGAATGAAGTGGTGTCTTGTTGTGTGTCTTTTGTGTTTATTTCTTTTTTGTTGGGTCTTGGTTTCTTTCCTATTATTTTGTTGCTTTTTTGTTGATGGTTGTTGCTGATAGTTTAGTGTTACATCTTTCTAGCATCATTTTGTATCTACATTTCTAAATGGTTTCGGGTCCCTTCAAAACCTATTTTTCCCATATAACCAAAACCATAAATCATGTTATCTCTAAACTTTATATCCAACACAAATGATTCAATAGTTGAACACAAAAATACTATGTATTGTTATAAAAATAATATATTATTATTTAAAATACAACTTATATACAACTTTAAATTATCATAAAACGTTTTGACAACCCTTCATATTTCATGATAAAATACAATGTATTTATTTTGCTCACCTTTTATTGCAATCCATATTTTATAAATACAAATGGAAAACAAGTGCAATGAAAAGCTTCCTATCCTAAACTCGAACAAACATCAAAGAGAGCATGCAAAACAAGTTCAAATAAAAAATAAAACAAGTATTACCAAGACTCAATTGCAAAATGTGATTTGTTCCAATTATTCAGGATGTGGATATTTTATGCATAAAAGTCACTTATTTTGAAAACATACAAGTAGCATAAAAATGTATTGATTGAAATACATAGGACAATTTATCTCAATTTATAGATTTTTGGGAAGGATAATGGATGATGGAGATGTAATGTGAAGATCAAAGGTGGATGATGAAAGAGAAGACTTTCCTAGGATTAAGGAGAGAATTAAGGTTCATCATGTAGATTGTTTGAAAATGAAGGGCTACGATGAACTTGTAGACACTTAAAAGTCCTAATTAATATTATGCATCTGATTCTGATAAATTAACACCATTTCTTCCTAAATCACTTTGAACTAACCAATTAATTAAATAATCAGCATTATTTAGTTAAAATCGATGATTTCCACTATTAATCAAATAATTAAATTTATTAGATTAATTCACCTTTCTTTTGACTAATGTTCATCATATTTAATTAAATCAAATCATTTAATTGAATCCCTCCAACTCCTCCCATTTGATTAAATAAATCAAACTATTTAAATCAAATGTCACAATCCCCTAACCCATTCCAATTAATTAACTCTAAACCACTTTCTAATCTTCATTAATGAATCCTCCATCTTTTAAATTTCCTCAAAAGTTAAATCAACCCATGGTCAACTAACCAAGTTGCACATGAAAATAATTTCTATTAATTATCTAATTCCTCTATTTATCCTCACAATGGCATATTCCAAGGAATATTCCTCTCAACTACCTCTCCATTAAATTTCTCTCCAAAGGTTTCAAAAAGTCTCTTACACATTCATAAATACCTCTTACAAAGGCATTTATTTCCACTTACATGTCATCTTGTATCTTACAAGGGCACTCAATCCTCTTACATCCTCACCCACATTCTCTTACATCTCAACCATATTCATTTACTTCTTCTTACAACCTTTCAAATCCTCAACCATTCTCATTTATTCCTCTTGCATCCTCCTTTTACTCAACACATTCCCCAAAATGTGCTCCACTCTCATCCAAAAGAATTGTGGTAAGTGTCACATTCTCATTGGCTCTCCTTTTATCCCATATTCACCAATTTCTCTCATTCCTCAACCCTTGAGTCCTATAAATAGAGGCTTCCTCTACACAATATGGATCCATGACTTCAAGCATTCTCACTACAGGAATTTTCACTCATAGCACTTCACCATTTTCATCATTTTAGTTAAGTTTTATCATCATTTGGAGTCAACTCATGCACTTTGGATCATCAACATCATCAAAGCTTATCAAATGGATTGGGAAAGGGATTCTTTCCACATCAAAGGAGCACCAATCCCCATATGGGATGAAGGTTTAGCTATGTTTAATTGATTACATGTTATCTTTTGGTTTGTTATGCTCTCATTTTCATGTTTTCTTCTTGATTTAGCTAATAATTTCATAGGGAATGCTAGATTTGGGTTTCTAACATGATTAACTATTGTTTGTTGGTCTTTTTTCAGCTTATTTCTAGTTTGGTGTTCACATTTTGGCGCTAGAAGGAGAGCTAACCCATTTTATTTTGATAATTTTGCTTGAAAATACCTTTTTTGAAGCTACAGGATAGCAATGCCACTTTTCTTCAATACAACGTCACATTTTCTTGCATGCAGAGAGCCACCTTTGCTTCCTACATCACACCTATCACATTGTGTCACCTTTCCATGCTTCTGTCATGTCGCCTTTGTAGGAGTGCCATCTTTTTCCTCTTGGCTTTTCTCTTCTCTTGCTAATTTCTGACAGATCGTTGCCTCTGATACTACGTCGCTATTGTTTATGTTGTGTCGCATTTGTGCTCTCTATTTTCTCCAGAGCATCAACTTTACATTTTAGCAGAGCACCACTTTTGCTTTCAGCACCACCTTTGCCAGTTGCAGAGTGTCACCTTTGTTGCCCAATGTTTCCTTTGTAGGAAGAGGAGGAAAATTGACTTAGAGACCTAAAATCATTTTGTAATGCTCATTGTAATAACTTAGGCTTTCTAATTTTTTTTTTCATTTTCTATTTTAGGACCAACTTGAATTACTTTGGGCTTAAAATTAACAATCAACTCAATCTTTGTCAAAGTTGGACTAAAATTGAACATTAGGAACTTACTAGACTTTACTTTTGGGCTAAAATTGAGCAAGACAAACTCACACTTAGCTTTTGGTGCTTAAAATGAACTCACTTTACTTTGGGGATTAAAAATAACTTGTTCTTTCTTTGCTTTGTGATTTTTTTGGAATCCTTGTTACTTGAAATGTGTATGCACTTCTCTCGTGCCACTCAGCGATCTTGAGAATCAAAAGCATTCCATTGACATTGGTTGTCTAAAAATCACCCACACATTTCAATTTGGATCTAAAATTGAACCCCCGTGCTAGTGTGAGGAAGAGACATTGTGTGTGTTCCCTCCTTATGCTTTACATGAACTAGGAAGTTTAACTACAAGTGTACTCCCTCTTTTTTGTTCACCTTTAGAGGGGCTTGCATAAGAACAACTCGAAGGAAACTCCAACCATTTTTTCACTCAGGATGGTATATAAATGGATAAGACTAAACTGTCAAGTCTTCATGGTATGTAGGCCTTAGTTGTACAATGTCTTTTAGAATGGGGTACTACCATAAAAATTATAAGAGTCCCTAATAGGATTTATTAAAGCCTTTAGTGTCTTGCTAGACGCTCGCAAGGTGACATGTCCATGACTACTCAAACTAGGAACCAGTTTGTCTAGTTACCAAAATCCTTAATACTTGTTGGTGCAAGAACGGTCCTTTTGAAGCTGCCCCACATTTGAACTATTCAAATTAGAAAAAAGAAATCCTTAAGGTCTCTGGATCTTTAGGATTTTGAGATTTGGTGGTCCCGAGAAGTGTGTGTCGTGGAGGGGAGCCAGTGTCGCCAAATCTCTAATTGTTCACTTTATCTCAGTGTTTGGAGAAATCCGAGTGGGGACTCAACAAAGTATGGCCATTTCTAACCTAGGATTGTGCAATTTGTGAATCAGTTAAAACACATTGCTTGGATCTCAAACTTTGAAACAAACATTAAAAAAATCATCAAAATTTCAAACCCTTTGGAAAGATTGAATATCTTTGAAGGGTCCAATTATTACTGCATGTCCCTAGGAATTTTATCCTTAGAGGCTTCTAAATATTTGGGCTCACATCTCAATTTACTCTCTCCAAAGTCAACCTAGGGAAACTATGGCCTTGATTCTTTGATTTTCACATAGTGGACCTTGTGGAATGAAAAAGAGTTAAGACATAGACATTTAGTTTGAAATTTAATCAAGATGTGTTGATGTGGTAAAAAGAATCCATCTAATCAAGATAAAAGACAATTGAACCCCACATATGTGTTTATTCCATGATTTCCTAAAAATCCAAGATTCCAAAGCAAAAGCCTTTATGCAAAAACTTCAAGTTTAGGTGTCATACTTAAAAATCCATCAAAAGACACATTAGGAAGTGCAACCTAAAGAAATATACCAAGATAAGGAAGAAGGTAACAAGGTCTTATAGGCTTATTCCACTCAACAATCCGTACATGTATGCTCAATATGAACCACTTCTTGGATCATATGGACCAAATTGTTTTTGAAACACTTTAGAGGTATAGCATGTTCTTCAACACCTTGGTCTTGTAAAGAAAGTCTTTCTAGGTTCATATAGGATCAAAATCAACACTTCCATTTATCACCATCATTTGTCAACAAAAATCACTATTGGCTCAACAACAACAACAAGAAGAAGCCCAACAACAAGCATTGTTAGCACAACAACAACAATAGGCTTACCAACAAGCATTGCTCACACAACAAAACTTACAACAACCTTTCATGAACACATAGCAAAATTCCTTGAACACAAACACATAAGCCACCCCATCCTTCATCCTTTAAAACATACCATCCCAAAACATGCACATCCCACCATCGGATCTGCAAAATGACCTCTCCATGTAGGTCAAATTGCTCTCACAATATCTATAAAAGACATCCAATCTAGAAAGGTGAAAAAATCACACACGCAGGGAAACGTGTACCCCTATCCGTTTGATAGAAACATTGCTATGGTTCCATTTGGGCACCCAGATTCGAGATTCCAAAATTTGACAAATATCATGGGAAGGGAAATCCAGAGGACCATATGAGATATTTTCATGTACATTGCATGGAGGTAGCCTATGATGATTCTTATCTTATGCGGATTTTCCCTCAAAGCTTGGTTGGTCCCACCATGGAGTGGTTCTCTCGCTTACCTCCCAAAATCAAAAAGTTCTAGGAAATCATGGATTTATTCATTGAAAACTACTCTTTCAACCTAGACATGGAGGTAAGTCTAGAAGAACTATCTAGCCTCAAACAATCCAAAGGAGAGATATTTGTGGCCTTCTTGTAACGATGGAGATCTATAGCTAGCAAGAGAAAATGGTCCATGCATAAGGAACAACAAATCAGGACCATTATCTCCAACCTTGAAGGGAGCTTGTTCTTCAACTTGAAAATGCAATGTATTACAACATATGACCAATTGATCCCCAAAGCGCTCAACATTGAAAGAGCCCTTATAGCACAAGGGGGTACACCTATGTATCAAGACAATCGACCATCAACAAGTTACAATGATAAACCTTGCATGTGGGCCAAGAACAAGAATGTTACCAATGATGGTGTTGTTGATTCCAAGGTTGTTATTAGTGCCCCAAGGAAAAATACACTACAACAAATGTACCAACAACCACAAATCAACACACAAAACAACCCACAAACCAGCCCATCATCTCAACAACAACCCAGCAATCAAACTATCAACAACCTAAATGCTCAAGGGAGGCCACCCCCAAAGAACAAATATCCCCAAAAATGAAAATACAGACCACTTGGGGAACCAATCAAATCTTTCATGCAACAACTGGTACTAGAAAATCTCATCAAACTCTTTGTTTACAAGAATTAAAAAGAGCCTCAAGTTAAACCACCATGGTATAACAAGAAGCACCTTTGTGACTTTCACAAAATAAAGGGACACACGACTGCTAGTTGTATGATACTCAAAAATCTGATCCAAGATCTCATTGATGATAATGTTATAACCATTGAACAACCAACAGGGAATCAAGATCTCAAAATATGCACGAATCTGATGCCAGATCACAATAAAGGAAACAACAATGGTAAAGGAAAAAGTTACCATAATGTGAACCATATCTACGACCATGTTTTTGGATCCTTGGATGAATGGGTAGTAGTTGTAAATATCAAAGGACCTAGGGCTGAGTGTGGAGTCACCACACGTAGTAGAAAAATTTCCATCCCAAGACCATCACCACCAGCCAAGGCACCAGCTTCCAATCTGAAATCAAACCTTAGTGGGTACAACATCTTGGACCAACTAAAAAAGACCCCCACCCATATCTCCATCATGGAGTTACTAAAAATATCACCCACACATAGGGACATCCTAGAGAAGGCATTGGATGCATCCTCCATCCCCACGAACCTTGATGCTGACCAATTTATAGCTATGGTTAGACATATCACCACACCACATCTCCTCACATTTTATGAACATGATCTCCCAACCCAACCATCTCATAATCATGCACTCCACCTCAAATTCCTAGTCCGTAAGAACAAATTCAAACGTGTCTTGGTGGATGGGGGTGCAAGTTTGAATATTTGTACTCTATAGCTAATAAAGAATCTAGGATTCTCAGAATATGTCATCGAAAAAGGAAAAGGTATCACCATTAGGGCTTATGATGATCAAGAACAAGTGTCTCAAGGCACCATTCAACTCCCTATCCAAGTAGGGCTAGCATTCATGGAGACTACTTTCCAGGTCCTTGACCTTGAACTCCCCTATAATATTCTCCTAGGGCACCAATGGATCCATGGGATGCAAGTTGTTGCATCCACTTTCCACCAATGTGTTAAATTCCCTTACTAGAATCAAGAAGTCATGATCCATGGCGATCCAAAACTATTCTGTTATTGCAAAAATATGGAGGCAAAGTACTACAACATCCCCCAAGTTCCAAAAAAGATGAGGGACCCACATCCCCATATGTCAACCCATCCACCTTAGCCTCCACTTCTGAGACAAAGACACCTACCATACAAAACATCCCAGATGTCAAAGTTGTAATCCAAGATAATGGGTGTGGGGACTATAAAATGAAAAAGAGTTCCTTTGTGATAGGAGAATTACCTCAATCTCCTAGATCTCATGGAAAATCACAACCAATTGACATGGCATCTCAGACTTTCAAAATAGAAGCTACCACTTTTAAAAAGTGGGGAGACCTAAGCAAAGAGGTGGTAGATGAGAAAGATGTATCAAGCCTATTGTATCAAGATGAAAGAGTGGTACCATATCTCCCCATGGAGGAAAGCAACAAAGGTCTTCAATTAATGTTTGGATGGGGCCATAAAAAAAATGAGAAGTTAGGATAGAATGACAATGATTTGTTTGAACCCATCATTCTTGAGAAGCGCCCTAAGAATCTCGGCCTTGGACGTACCCCTATGAAGCTAACCATACTTGGAGAGGGTGCTACAGTTAAAACAATCAAAGCTTCCTCATCGGTACTCATATCGCTTAGTTATCCCTTCAAGGATCTCCTCTCTAACTTGCCCATGCTATTTGAGGATTTATCCCTTTTTATGATCACCACCATGTCTTTCGAGCCAAGTAACCAAACCACTAAACTAAAGCTTGTTTACCCCCAACTAATAGACTATCACCAACAAGGACCATCGATCTTAGACACATTCGAAAATGATGAGGCTTTCTTGAAATTCATGGGACTAAGGGATACTCTACCATATGGAGACCACAAAGCAGGGTTTTATATTGAGCTAGACACACATGCATACTATGAGGAAACAATTGAATCTCTTAGTCGCAAAATAGAAAATCTAAGAGTAGCGTCTAGGTCTTTAAGTGAAAACCACACTATGGCACTTTCTGACCCAAAAATAGTAAAAAGAAAGGACGTATTTGATGGTGAAAATCTCTATGAGGTGCCAAAGGATGAGCGATTTAATCTTCCCCTCAGTGACATCCATGAGGAAAAATTAGTAGTACTAGCAGAGAAATGCAACCCAGTCAATCTGGGAACTGAAGAAGCACTGCACATCACTTCCTATGCTGAGTCACTTTTAACTAAGGAACAAGAAAATCTAGTTGCATTCTTGAAAGAAAGGAAAGTGAATTTTGTGTGGACCTATGTTGACATGTTAGGCCTTGATCTAGAGGTAGTGGTCCATCATCTAGTAGTCTATCCAGAGGAAAAACCAATAAGAAAAAAATTGAGAAAGATGCATCCACAGATCGCATTATTGGTCGAACTTGAGCTGCAAAAACTCCTTGATGCTGGCTTCATACGGCCCATTGATTATCCCAAATGAGTTTCCAATAGTGTACCTATTTCTAAGCCCATTGGGGGCATCTGTATATGCACCGACTTCAGGGACCTAAACAAAGAATTCCCTAAGGATGATTTCCCTCTTCCTAACATAGACATGATTTTAGATCTAATGGTAGGGCACAAAATGATACCATTGATGGACAGGTTCTTAGGATACAATCAGATTATGATCGCAGAAGATGACCAACACAAAACAGTTTTCACATGTCCATGGGGAACTTATTGTTGGAACATGATTCCATTTGGGTTGAACAACACTAGAGCCACATACCAAAGGGCTATGACTCTGATTTTCCATGGCATGATCCATAAATCTTTAGAGGACTATGTGGATGACATACTAGCCAAATCAAGAAAACGTCAAGACCACATATCAACACTGGGCCCAATCTTTGATAGACTAGAAGAATATAAGGTATGACTCAATCCTAAGAAATGTGTCTTCAACATACAATCGGGAAAGCTCTTGGGATATCTTGTATCAATCAGGGGAATCAAGATAGACCCTGCAAAATTCAAAGCAATCCTCGATATGGAAGCACCATGAACACTGAAACAATTAAGGGGTATGTAGAGAAGGCTTCAATCAATCCACAGATTCATAGCACAATTAGTAGATAAAACCATCTTGTATTCTCATCTACTCCACAAGGGGGTAGCATAAAAATGGGATGAGAAATGTGATCAGGCATTCAATCAAATCAAGGAATACTTGTTGACACTACCAGTTCTCATGCCACCCATCCAAATCAAACCATTTATTCTCTACATATCAACTACGACGATAGCACTTGGGGCTCTCATAACTCAACTTGATGAAATGGGGAAGGAAAGAGCCATTTACTATATCAGTAGAACCATGGTGGGACATGAGCTAAACTACACATTCATAGAGAAGGCTTACCTAGTAGTAGTGTTTTCCTCACAAAAATTTAGGCACTACATGTTGGCTTATCAAATAAATCTCATCGCCAAGATAGACCCCTTCAAGTATCTGCTTTCCAAAGAAATGCTCACAGGATGAAAGGCTAAGTGGGTCATGATCTTGACAAAATATGACATTGAATATGTGGAACAGAAAGTCATCAAGGGACAGGTAATCGTAGACCAATTGGCAGAGGCACTTATATATTTTGAGAACCCACTAGTATTAAAATTTCTAGATGAGTCCATTTTCAACCTAAGTGCAACAAACCATTGGAAGGTATATTTTCACGAATCATATACACAGTATGTGTTAGAAGTAGGAGTCCTCTTTATCACACCACAAGGGTATTGTATTCCTAAATCATATAGGTTGTCTTTTCCTTGTACTAATAACATTTCTAAGTACGAAGCTCTTGTAATAGGACTTCGAATTGTAGTACAATGGAAAATCATGGCACTCAAGGTCTCTGGGGACTTAGTTGATTATCAACCAATTCAATGATGAATATCAAACAAAGAATGAAAAAATTACCCCATACAAGAAACTGGTGGAGGATCTCAAGGGGTTCTTCATTGACATAACATTTCAACAAATACTGAGCGTAAACAATAGAGCAGATGACACTATGGCTACAATAGGATCATTGTTAGATATCCCATGGAATGTACATAAACATGAATTCCTTGTAGAGCAGCTTATCATGCTATCTTTTGAGGTACCAGAGTCTGAGTTCGTGTGTGAAATTGTTGGTCCTGGTGATCCTTGGTACCATGACATATTCACCTACCTGAAAATAAGAGTCCTCCCCACCAACATCACCCCAAACCTCAAGAGAACCTTCATTAAAAATTCATCATGTTTCATCATCTTAGGTGACACCCTTTACCATAGGAGTGTAGAAGGAACCCTCTTGTGATGCCTTAACCCCAAGGAAGCTTTGAATAATTTAATGGAGGTACACGATGGTATTTGTGGTTCGCACTCTAGTGGTATGACCTTAGCCAAGGAATTGTTGAGGATTGGGTACTACTAGCCTACAATAGAGAAGGAGGCTCATGACTATGTACAAAAATATTTGCAATGCCAACAGCATGGGGACCTCATCCATGCACCAGCTCAAGAGCTCCAATCGATTATAACACCTTGTCCCTTTTCACAGTGGGGGCTTGATCTCATCGGAAAAATCACACCCACCTCATCTAATGGATACAAGTTCATTATCACTACCACAGAATACTTCACAAAGTGGGTAGAAGCCATCCCCATGACCTATATCACAGGGAAGAAAATCTCAAAGTTCATCCTGAACTACCTCATTTGTCGTTACGGTGTCCCACAAGCCCTTATCTCAGATAATGGGGCACCTTTCAAAAACCATGATGTTCGTGAGCTATGCCAAAAATTCAATATCTAACATCACTTCTCCACTCCATACTACCCCTAGGGTAACGGCCATGTTGAGGCTTCTAATAAAACCATCCTAAAAATCCTCAAGAAAATAGTCAATACAGTTGGTCGTGACTGGTACCTATAGCTAAATCTTTCCTTATGGTCCTACCAAACGAGTATCTGCATGCCTACAGGTGCAACACCCTTCTCCTTGGTCTACCGATCAAAATCCATCTTCCCATTGAGATTGAGCTTCTATCCTTGAGAATATCATTATAGAATCTCATTACTGATGAGGAGTACCAGGTGTCACAGTTGAATGAGCTAGAACTACTGGATGAGTGGCACATGGATGCTTTGAACCACTTATGGGTCTATCAAAACCGTCTCAAAAAGAGCTATAATAAGAAGATCAAGAGTCATTCATTTCAAGTTGGAGAGCTAGTTTTGAAGGAAAATCAAAAGAATGTACCAAATCCAAATAGCAATCAAGAGTCATTCATTTCAAGTTGGAGAGCTAGTTTTGAAGGAAAATCAAAAGAATGTACCAAATCCAGATAGCAAAGGAAAGTTTGAACCCAACTGGTTGGGACCTTTTGTCATCACAGAAAGTTACAAGTCAAGATCATATCAGCTATCCACACCCAAAGGTGAGCCTCTATAGGAGCCCATCAATAGCTCCCATCTCAAAAAGTTTTATGCCTAAGCTTCCAAGGTATAAATCAAAAATACAAAAAAATATAAAAATATATAAAATCCAAAAAA
Source organism: Sequoia sempervirens (assembly GCA_007258455.2). Taxonomy (NCBI): domain Eukaryota; kingdom Viridiplantae; phylum Streptophyta; class Pinopsida; order Cupressales; family Cupressaceae; genus Sequoia; species Sequoia sempervirens. Next base: position 14,689,149 of record VDFB02047397.1, on the reverse strand, counting down.
AATAGAATAAAGGATTCAAAACAATAAAGATAAAAAATTGTCCTCTAGTGAAAACCACTTTGGTGGCACTTTGGGCAAGTACCTTGGTGAAAACCTAGAAATCAGGTGCCTTATGTAAATAAGCACTTTCAATCACATTCACCCATCACATTCCACATCTCTCCCATCACTCATCTACGTCCACATCATAGCTTGATCTTGTCTTGGTATCATATTCCATCCTAGAACTACTTGGCATATTCCTAAGGTCAGGTTTTCCTGCCTATATCAAAGTAGTATGTCACATCATGTTGGGGGCATGTTCTTAAACTTGCATTGGATCGAATTCATGTATATTAATAAAATTTTCATAAAACCAAAAAATCCAAAAACATTCATAAAATCAAAAAAATCTAAAAACATTCATAAAACCCAAAAATTCAAAAAACATCCAAAACATGTCAAAAATCCAAAAATAGGTCAAAAATAGAAAAATTCAAAAATAGAGTCATCATGTCGAACTACATTGTCTCTATGCCTGAACATAGGCAAGGCTAATCATTGATAATCCCTTGAGACACTTTAGGTAAGTCCTTTAGGAGTCTATCATAATAAACTAGCAATCCACATGTTCATATCTTCATCAATAAAAGAGTTTGTGTCAATCAAACTATGTGGTCTTTGCATGTATAACGTAGGCAAGGCTAATCTTTGATCATCCCCTGAGGCCCCTAAGATAGGTCCTTAGGTTAGGTTCTTGGTCAAAATCTCAAAAAACACAAAAACATTGGAAAATCAAACATTTGTAAAACATCTCAAAAACCCCAAAAAAAAATAGCCTCAAGACATTTCAAAATACCAAAAACATTCAAAAAACCAAAAATCATCCATCCCATTTTTATTTCACCCAAAATAAACATCTGCTCACAATAAACACTCATCACCTTCAACCTTTGGCAAAACAACCAGAAAAAAGTCTAGCAAATTTAAAAGTGTAAACTCAAACATCAAGGTCTTAAGTCTAGGTCAATAGGAAAACAAGTTCATCAACTCTTAGTATCAATAACCCATCATCCCATTAGTCTCACAATAATCTGATCATCATGTCCTAGGATGCATCCTTCCTACAATGGACATCAACATCAGACATCACCGTAGTTTAGTCTCGGCTAGAGGTATGAAGAACATTGACCTGTTTGTGTGCTCGATCTTTTCTTGTGATTTATCTTATTGCGCTCATTCCAATGACCTCTCGATGATTTATAATCTAAAAATATTTAGAGAGAAAGGAATGGGGAATTGATCATTATCTTTTGTCTACTATGCTTGTTGGATATTCTTGTAATATAACCTTGGCGATACTCGCTTTGTTAGGTACGTAGGGAGGATATTTTGAACAGCTTGTTGACTATTACATGGGAAGGTTTTTCCTTTCTATGTTTTGGCCTATGATGTTTGAAATTTCTGAAGTACATCCTAATAAGGTTTCATATGCACGGTGTGAACAAGGATACTCCTATCTGTTTGATGAGTCAAATTTCATCTCACTAGATACAACACCATCTTGGTTATCCATACCTTGATGCATCATATCTCTGTGTGTTATCAAACATAAGGAAAGTAATGCTCTTTATATCCCCAATCTCTAATAAGAAATACATCATCATCATCATCATCATATCTAAAAAAGTCTTGATGACTCATAGACTTGCTGGACTTCTACATCTTCTCGGATCAAGGGTTGATCCCTCTCTTTCTTCTCCATGTACTAACATGGTATCATGAAATTTAAACAAAACCTATTCACATCCATCCTACATCCACAAACCATCATCATACTACATACCATACATATCATCATAATGAAAAACATCATCCATCATACATGGCATTATCATTTAAGGTGTTTAGCATAATATAGATTTGTTATTTTAAGCATCTCATAAACAACACATTTGCATTATCTTTCATCACATAACCATATAAGCATCTCCAAAATTATCACATTTTTCATCATGCATACATACATCTTGCATTATCATGCACCGCATAGAAAGGATACTAAAAATAGAATTTAAACATATCATTGCATTATATTTCATCTCACATACATCGTCATCAGTATAGTATAGATCTAAGCATCTCACAAACCATATAAATGCATCATACATGAATCACATCATATCATAAAGCATAGAATATCATAGCATGATCATTAAATGCATCCATCCATATCATGTACATACATGCATCCATAACACATAAGGTAAAATAAAAAACCATCATATCATATAAAATTGCATCGAACCATCTCATATATATATATATAAAGTTGAATGTCATGATACAATCGGAATCAAATATATAATGTGATTATCAAAATATACAAGAGGCTAATCAAAACTCAGCCAATGAATGTATACACATCATAAATTAGGTTGTACATCAAAAAAGTATCTAAAGTACTATCTGTGCCCCTCACTTTGTTAGTCACTATGGTGGTTTCTCTGACTCTGATGGTGAGACCTTGATGGTCTTCCTGATGGCTCCAAGTGAGACCTGTTGGGCACAACCTAGCCAATATGGGAGAAATCTGGCTCTCGACACTCTTGTGGGTAGGCTCTGTAGTATAATAATCTATAGTATGATGCCTCTTGCATCACCCGACCGTACATCTCAGCTGGGACTATCGCCTGTCCCTACGCCTACTACGTTGTTGCCCATAGTTGTTGTATTTGCCCCATCTCCTAACATAAACTAAGGTCAGAATCCTATCTCTACTAACACACATGTGTCACCTCCTATCTCAGCTGATCCCTCTCCTGGATCAGGGTCTGTATCTCTGCCTATGCCTGATGCAATTGTCCTATCAAAGACTGAACATGTGCTTGCAGCACTTCTATCTGACCATCCCTAGGATTGGGACCTGGTGGCAATTGTTGGGTTAGTTGATGTGGTTCCCTCTGCCTCACCGGTGGTACTAGGGGTGGAACTTGACCATCATGTCCTTCCTATCTACCATCCCCATCACCTCCCTCCTGACTGCCCTGGGGCTATTGATCTGGTTGCTATGGAACCTGTCCTATCCAGGGACCTTTGACCTATCCCCTACCTATTGTTGGCACAATTGGTAAAGTCAATCTAATAGGAGCGTGGGCTTGCCACTATGCATCATACGTCGATGTAGTGCCTACTTCTACAAGACCATCAAAATACACCCAAGGATGCATCACCAACTGTCTGAAGTCATCAATCACCTGCTAGGGATGGATTTGTTGCCCCCAAGCAGTCTCTCATGCTTGATGTGCAAAAATAGCTTTGTGTGCAAGATCAGGTGGAACTATCGAGAAACCCTGTTAGGAAGGTATCTCTCAATCATATGATGCTCGCATCCCTACATGTGCCTATTCTAGCAGTAGTAGAACAACTGATCATCATCGTTGTGCCACCTATGATAACGGAGTCAAGGCCTCCATCAAAAAACTATCATCTCATCGATCACTTGCCTCTAGTGCAAGATGCATGTAATGCATGTGTATTACAGTGTGGTCATACCACAATATTTGTAGGCATTGGATCATCGTGATCTATCTAAACATCTAAAATGGTGGGCCTCAGTACAGCTATGTGCTTATAATCCTAGACATGAAGTAACGTCACCTCCACTCCAATGTTGTGGGCCCCGTAGTACACAACCTGGTGCATATCATGATACAATGAAGTCAAGACAGCTGGCCCCAAAGCGTAGATGGTCATCTCCTCAACCATCCTCGACAAAACGATGCCCCATCCAACACTACAACCTCTAGCTTGTCTACCAAGAATGAGAACTCCCAAGATCAGTGCACCAACGAATAAGGTAAAATCAGGGGCAATCCCCTCATATCGAGCAAGGTCGATCTACCACTTTCTACCTCATATTTATCAACCCCAAATAACTAGAATATCATGTTGCCACCGGCCTCGACATCTCAAATAATGTGTTGGTCATGTATGGGGATCTATAGGATCCACCATATGTCCTCCAAAGTCATGGTGGCCTCTCCAGTCGACAGATGGAACAATGAAGTCTCACTCTGCCATATCTCAACTAGTATTGTCATCATCGCTAGGTGTGTCCTAACCTTGGTCATTTGCACCACATGCTTGAATCCAATCGAACCCAGGAAAATAATGCATCATTCGATAAGCGCCTCACTCGATGCAATATCCGATCTCTGTGCTCCTTTGAGTGGAGGACTCGAAGGACCTCCTACATCCAAAACACCCACGACATCAAATTTAACCAACCTAGCACATTTTCAAATTTTAAAAATCCCTGAAAAGAAAAGGCGATCCGATATTTACAAAGGAGGCGCTCTATGTTTTCACAAAAGCGACGTGACAAAGGAAGGTGACACTATTCTGCAATGGAAAGTTGGCATTTCCCCACGGCACCATGCTCTTCTAGGCTTGCACGACACTATCATGCAAAGAAGGGTCAACATTCTCTGTGCAACCCTAAGACCTTCCAACCCTACACAGTGCTATCCTACAAAGGTGGGTAGGCATTGACAAAAGTGACACCAACCGTAACATTTGCGACACCATAGAGACCTGCTTTTGGCTGACCTATTTGGACCCTAATAAATGCACTTAAAACATGAAAAATGAGAAAATTTTCGAAAGGCGTATCGAGGGTCCTGCGTCTTGAGACCGTTGTAACTCTCAAACCCACTCCATCTGATGTCTGGGAAGCACACAAGCCGCCATTTTGTTAGTACCTTAGAGAAAATTCACAAGGTTTCTAGAAGGTCAAGTGCACAAATGATTTGAAAATGACCCCTTCATCCCTATTTATGCTAAATTTTTAGGGTTTTTTGGGGGTATTTTTATGGTTTTTTAAGCCCATTAATTCATTTTTTAATCTTACAAAGCTTGTTTTGACCCATTTTCATCACTGTAAGCCTATTTTCGCATCATGTGGGCTATTTCTTGTGCCTGAATCCTTGTTGAATCTTTTTCGCGAGCTCGACCCAAAAGTGAATTTTTGTCCGATCTCTTAAGGGGGTAGTGTAGCAATGTAATTTCTTTCACTGGGGCAGCAGTGGGGCATCTGAAAAATCATAATTTTTTTGAATTTTGATATCAACAGTTTTATTCTTTGAACCAATGTAGCAGGTACCTCGCTTCAAAGAGGGGAAAAATGTACACTTAAAAATTCTTGATTGATATTATGCATCTTATTCCTATAAATTAACACTATTTCTTCCTAAATCACTTTGAACTAACTAATTAATTAAATAATCAACATTATATAGTTAAAATCAGCAATTTCCACTATTAATCAAATAATTAAATTTATTAGATTAATTCACCTTTCTTCTGACTAATGTTCATCATATTTAATTAAATCAAATCATTTAATTAAATCCCCCCAACTCCTCCCATTTGTTTTAATAAATCAAACTATTTAAATCAAATGTCACAATCCCCTAACCCATTCCAATTAATTAATTCTAAATTAATTAACTATAAACCACTTTCTAATCATCATTAACAAATCCTATAGATTTTAACTCCTCAAGAGTTAAATCAACCCATGGCCAACTAACCAAGTTGCACATGAAAATAATTTCTATTAATTATCTAATTCCTCTATTTATCCTCACAATGGCATATTCCAAGGAATATTCCTCTCAACTACCTCTCCATTCAATTTCCCTCCAAAGGTTTCAAAAATCCTCTTACACATTCATAAATACCTCTTACAAAGGAATTTATTTCCACTTACATGTCATCTTGTATCTTACAAGGGCACTCAATCCTCTTACATCCTCACCCACATTCTCTTACATCTCAACCATATTCATTTACTTCTTCTTATAGCCTTTCAAATCCTCAACCATTCTCATTTATTCCTCTTACATCCTCCTTTACTCAACACATTCCCCAGAATGTACTCCACTCTCATCCAATAAAATTGTGACAAGTGTCACATTCTCATTGGCTCTCCTTTTATCCCACATTCACCAATTTCTCTCATTCCTCAACCCTTGAGTCCTATAAATAGAGGCTTCCTCTACACAATATGGATCCACAACTTCAAGCATTCTCACTACAGGCATTTTCACTCATAGCACTTCACCATTTTCATCATTTTAGCTAAGTTTTATCATCATTTAGAGTCAACTCATGCACTTTGGATCATCAACATCATCAAAACTTATCAAAGGGATTGGGAAAGGGATTCTTTCCACATCAAAGGAGCACCAATCCCCCTATGGGATGAAGGCTTAGCTATGTTTAGTTAATTGCAATATTTTGGTTTTTTATGCTCTCATTTTCATATTTTCTTCTTGATTTAGCTAAGAATTTCATAGGGAATGCTAGATTTGGGTTTCTAACATGATTAACTATTGTTTGTTGGTCTTGTGTTAGCTTATTGTAGGTTTGGTGTTCACAAAACTTACTAAAAATAGAAAATTATTGCAACCATACGAAATGTGAGGGATGTGTGCATTTAGGTACCCTTTATTCTTAAAATTTGGTCGAGGGAATATAGTCATTAATCAAATTATAAAATTATTGAATTAATTTAACTATGTGAAGTGAAAGATATGATAATTAAATAATGAAATTATTTAATTATGTGTGATAGGAAAATGAACTAATTAAATCATATGTGGAGTATATTAGGTGAGATAATTAACCCAATAAGTCAATCATTTAGTTAATTTGGACAAGATTGTACTATTAGAGTCGATAGTGAACATCACAATTCCCAAAAATCACTACAACCAAAACACCTATCACAAATGAGATCAAAGCAACTTATTTTCTATGCAACTAAGAGAGAAAAGATTGATCCATAAGAGCATCTGATATGTCTTCTATATTGAATAATGAATACATGGATTACATTAATGGATTAATGATTACAATAAAGGTGCATGCTTATAAAAGCATGAAAAAGAAAACCCTAGATGAGGGATCTTGTGTTAGATTGTGACAAGTGTCCTAATATCTGTAGAGGAGGGGGACCGACTACTCAGGACCCTAGGTTACAGGAGGGTCTAGAACAATAGGCTGCCCTAATCTACCTCAAGATAATAGAATATTTCGAGGGAATTGGGTGAGTTGGTTTTCAGAATCCAAACTGCAACTTAGGTAGCTTAGTGGTAAGAGACTATAGTGTGGGACACAGACTCTAGTGTGGCACGTTGTCATCCTAGTGGTGTGCTAGCATCCATGCAAACAAAAAGTGCAAGGTATAGTCTAAGATGCCAGAAAACCTACTAACAACCTAATTGGTAGATATTTCAAGCTATGATAGAAACAAAAAGATACAAAATAACAAAATAGAAAGAAAAATACTTTAAGATCACCAAGCTATAATTTTACAAGAGATAGGTGGTAGAAATGGACCTTCAAATCCATGAGTTGAAGTCTTCAAATTCTTCACTCGGAAAAAAACCTACACACACAAGAACGAGAAAATGTTGGGGCTATGTTTAGAGGACTACCTCAGTCAATCCCCTGCTTTGGTGTTTCCACATCCATGGACAACCAAATAACAATGATTATAGAAGTACGATAAGAATTACGTAGGCATAGAGATACCAAGCAATCAGAAAACATAATATGCTACAATATCAAATACAATAATGCAAAGTAAATATGAAATGCAAGGATATCACCTTCTCAGCCAAATACTCTCAAGGAAAATGGGGGAAGGAGTGAGTGTGCAAGCCTTCAAAGATCAATTTTGTCGCAACAACGTAGAGAGTGAAACAACAAAACACTAACTTATAGCTTCAATGGAGATGGTGAATGCTCAAAGGATCTGAAAGTGAGTCTAGAAGTGTGCAAATGGTGAGAATGATCAAGAATAATGTGTAGAAGACTAGTTGAATGGAGAAGATAGCCATTTAAAATAAAAATAGACGAAAAGGAGCCATTCAGAATTGGTCTGAAGGGTAGGATACGTTACACTTTGCGTCTAATGGAGAAGTGTAATGCCTTTGAAAACTCCAAAGGTGGGAATATTTTTAGGATGACAATGTATTGCACATACATTTGCATGCCATGCTAGCATCTCCAACAGAATATCCCCCATTGACACATAAAATAGCTTCCAAGTGGATAGGGAAAGGTGGAAAAAATATGAATTGCATTATCAAACTCAATTTTCTAATGTAAGTATTGTAAATGTGGAATTTTCCTAGGGCTGAAAATTCATGCCATTAAATTTTTCCCCCACTGTAGTGAGCATAAGTGTCAGTGAATGTACAGTAAATTAGAGTGAAAGTTGAGGGATGTATACCTGAACCATCGAGGAAAAATATCATAATTTGGTGAACTCAGGTGCAGGAGAGAGATATGGTTCCATAGGTACTCAGTCCTATGGAGATTTGAACAAAAGTGTAGCAGGTGCTCAGTCTTGCAGAAGGTGAACAAAAGGCTCTGCAGGTGCTCAGACCTATACAATTGGCTCCACAGGTGCTCGGTCCCACAGAAGATGAACAAAATGTTCTTAGAAGTTTGGTCTTGTAGAATTAAAATGCTTCACAAGTGCTCAGTTCTATAAAGGAGGCACCATAGGTGCTTGGTCCTGAGGGAGGATAGATATGAAAGGCTCTGCAAATTCTGATTGACCCTTATAGGTGCTCGGTCTTGCAAGGAAACATGTTAATCCACAAACAAAAGATGTTAAAGGAAATAAAAAAGTCACACAGATAAACAAACAGTCATATCATGGAACAAACAATTGAAAGAGAAGCTTTCAAAGGGGTCCCTCAAGAACCCTTCAAAAGAAAGAGGGGTCCGCTCAAGGGACACTCCATTTGAAGAGTGAGGACATTTCTCGTAAATGATCCCATCATCAAGGAATCCTTTTGAAAGATTCTCTTTCTTCAAGGAATCCGAAAAGAGAAGAATGGCATCCTCGAAGGTGAATTCTTAATTATTTTTGTTACGAATTCAATTTCAAAAAAAAAATCTTGTGACGGGATCCTTAGTGAAGGATGCAATTTTTGAAAAATGAAAATATTTTCAGCAAAGGATTCGTTGGCCACTAAAAACACCTTATTGAAAATCGGAGAGGTAGGAGCCCCCCCTTAGGATGGTGCATGCAAAATGAAGGAGCATGTGGCATCCTAAGGAGAAATAAGAGAGTGACGTTGTGGCCTATGATACATGACGAGATGTAAATATAAAAATGAAACCTCAAAAATAGTGTTCTATCTTTTGGGAGATGGAACTAAAGGGGGATTCAGGTTCCTCCACCTTTTTCCTTCTAGTTTCATTAAAGGAAACCCTAGATATCTCAATCTAATGATTGAATTAGGAAAAGAGATTTGTAATAAGGTGTCCTAGGGGTGTGATTAAAGACAAAAAAGTGTTCACCACCAAGCAATGGCTTGGAAAGAAGAAGATGCAAATGATATGCAAACTTAACTATGCAACTCAAGATATGAAACTAAAAATTAGAATAATAGACTGAGAAAGGATAGAGGGGCACCTGGAAAATTGAAGATGCTTGAAATAAGTTCTATACTCTCAAAAATATAAATTTTAATGCACACTAGGAATCATATGCCAGTAAGGGCGATTTAGTCCCATTTTAGGGTTTTAGGCCAAATCTAGAATCTGTAACTGCTAAAATAGGATCCAAAAAAAATGCTTGAAATCTGGTATACTAGGACTCATACACCACAAGTGGAATTTTTTTCCTAGTATAAGGGTTGATCTAAAACTTTTATATCCTCTAATGACTTCATGTAGCTTCTCTTATGTCAAATCTCTAAATCTGAAACTTTGAATTTTGCTCTGTAGATGACTTTTCGTGATCTTGTAAAGTTGATAACAATTTGGACAACTTTGCAACTTTGACAATGATGAGGTAAAAATAACCTCATAAATATAATGAACTAAATACCTTACCTCACATCTTCCAACCATCTTTACCTTGCTAATTAATTGTCTTTAGGATTAATGATTGCTTTCTTTTTGTGAAAAAGTGAGCGATCTTTATTCTTGAAATTAGTTGAAATAAGCTAACATGCACTAATGTAATGGTTTAGTTTCTAAGTATTGTGTAGGTTAATTAGCATGATCAGTCATCATGCCAGTCAAAGAGGATTCAACATAGACTTCAACACAATGGAAGACAAGCACCAAAAGAATAGGCACCGAAACTTTAGGGGAACACATGATAGATTGAGTTTTTGTAGGTTTTTATTATTTTCAGTTTGAAGACTTTATGGCTCAATTTGATCCCTTTAATGCTTTATGTTATGGACTCTAAGTCCATTAGTTTGTTAAAATTAGTTGAAGACTTTTTCAGTGGTAATCTTTACCATTTGAAATATAGGATTTAGTTGGTTTTTTTAATATAAATATGTAATTGTTAGAAGCAATGATATACACAGAGAGATATCGTTATGTTGTTACTATGTTTCTGAGTTACACTTTCAATAAAAATAAAATGAGTTTTTCCTATCACCTTATGATTTATTGAGTATTGAATGGAATCATTTTGAATGGATTAATCTTGAATTTACAAAGTGTATTTGACCTGAGCTAAGCATAGGAGCACCCGAGGGCTGGCCACTCGAGGGACTGTAGATTAGATAGATAAGTATTTTACTTTTAATTATGTTACTTTCATTTTATGATAATTGTGAGTGAAGTTTATTTTCATGTGTGAAGTTTTGTTAAGATTAATCTTGCAGGTTGTAGTCGAGTCTATAATCTTGAAGATCTATTGCCTGAAGTTCTGGAGCATCTACTTTCATTGTTAATTTCAAGTTGTTAAGTTGTTTTTTTGTTAGTTGCTAAGTTTTTTATCTATTGTTAGTTAGATGACTCATAGTTTCTTTACAATTTTTTCCTCAACAATTAGCACGCTTCTTAGTTTAATAATTTATATGCTTTCTATTTAAATTGTTATGCTTTTTAGATTAATAATTTCCTGCTTTCTAGTTTAGTTGTTTCAAGCTTTCTAGGTAAATGATTCCTTAGTTTTTAGTTTAGTGGCCTCTTAGTTTAAAGTTTCATTTCAGTTGTCCCAAATCCTTAGAAAACCTAAGAGAGAGATAGTCAAGATTCCTTCTATTGCATATAGCCTTTGAACACTGCCTGGTCAATATATTAATACATTTATCAACTAAAGAGATAATACATAACAATAGCCTATCAGAAAACTTTTATCCAATCTCTCTCTTTAATGGATCTTCAACCTAAACCTACAAATCACACATCAAAGAGAGGGGAAAATGTTGTTTTGTTAGTGGATAGGGGTTTTCCTTGGTCAAACCATGTTCTTGGTAATCAAACCTTGAAATGGAATCAAATAACATGAAGGAATGATGAATGAACAAATATGTTATGTTGCAACTCACCAAACCCTTGAAAAAAAAGTTACAATCTTGTATGTAATGGCTAGCATGAATGTGGATCTTGACTCATGCTTGTATGGTATGGATCTTGACTTCAATGCTTGCTTGAATCATAAGAACCTACATCACAAATGTTAGCTCAAAAAAAAACATGATACATGATGACTTTGACATGACGCTTGAATCTTGAATATAGCTCCAAAATAATTGATAATTAGCTCTTGAATTCTTTTGTGATCATAAACTTAATAGAATGCTTGATCTCAAATAGTGCTAGGATAAAATATGTGAAATATCCTTATATTTATACTTGTTTATGCCAAATTTCTCAAAATTACAACACTACAAGCCGACATCAGATCTAGGAGAATAAAATCCTGCCAAGAATTTGAATTTAAAATAGGTCCAAGCTTAGCAGGACACACCCCAGTTGGGGTGTATGAGTCCTAGTAGGCTAAGCTTGGGACACAAATTTCAAGAATTTTTAAGTTCTATGCCAAATTCAGGTCTAGGCCCTAAAACTTAGGTGGGACTCATATGCCCAAGGTGGTGTATGAGTCCCATATCACTAAATATGGGCCATACAAACCAAAATTATTAAATTATGATTGGTCATTTGATATGTGTCAGGATTATCATCATAAAGATACATTAAATAAGGCTTTTGGATGCAAAATAGCACCAAATAAGGCATAAAGAAGCCCAAATTTTAGCAGGGAGGGCCCAAACAAGTGTGGAAATGTAGATGGATACATTTTTCTACACTACAGGAAATATTTTTGCAGACACAAGGGCCAACACATAGACACCACAACATCACAAAGCAAGCAAAGAAGAGAGAAAGATAAGCAAAGAAAAAGAAATCAAGAGACAGGGGATCTAATAATTCAGGGTCAAAAATGCTCATAGATATAAATAGATAGATATAATATAATATATGAAATAACTGTCATCAATCCTCTACTATATCAGATCATGAAGAAGGGAACGTGAAAATTTAAAAAAATAAAAAATTGGGTCAACATGGAAGGGAAGGCCTAAATGCCCCCAACACTTTGCATCATCCCCAATTGTCAAAATTCAAGGCAGAAAAAAAAAAAAGAATGATGCAACAAATAGAAGAAGTTTATGACACAAAACACTCTTGTATCTAAGCATGTACAAGGGTGACAAGGGTCCTCTAGGAACACATAAAACAAGCACAGGGGTAACACATCACACACAAATCTAATCTACAGGTAAAGAAGAGGTTCCCTCCTAGTCCTCATCAATGAGGAGGTCATCATTCTCCCAATCTAGATTATTATAGGGATAGAGTGGATGACCCTATAGGGGCGAGATAACAAGGGGAGCACCCTCTGACTCTCTTATGACAAGAGCTAAGGAAGAGGGCCCCTCAAGGTCTTCTTCACTCAACTCTTGTGAGCTAAACATCATTAATCTTGCAAAGATCGCTGGTAGAGCTGGGACATCATCCATTGAGTGGAACATGCACTTGACAGGAGTGTCATGTGTCAACTAGGTAGGTAAAGAAGGAGGTACCTGAGATCCACTGTTGACCTCACCGAAAGACTCAAGGGTAGTGACAAACTTGGGGGATGTCAGGACTGCCTCCATCACTAGGATGGCACAAGCCAAAGAAAAACCCTCTCTTGAAGTGGGTGGTCCTTTCTTTCGACCCTCATTAAAATTAGGTTCATCCTCTTACTTACACTTCATCGAGGGATGTGAAATCCCCACAGAAGAAGTAGAAGGTGAGCAAGAAGAGGAGAAAAACATAATGGACATCATCCAATTAATTGGCATATCCATGAGCTTAGGAAAAGGAGGGATGTTGAGAAGGTACATCAGAAGAGGATGCTCAACCGAGGGAGCGATGCACACTTGCACCCTTTTAGGGAGAGGGTCATTCACATTCGTGGGGGGAGCCAAAAGAAAGATTGAGGTGATGGGAACCAAAGAAGAAGGGGCAGAAGAGGAGGGCATAGTAGGAGATTCCAAAAAAGGAGTTGTCGGTTCCCCTTCTGCCTTTTGTATGGTATCTTGTTCAGCAGCCAGAGCCTTTCTTTGATGCTTACATGCATGCACAAGATAGTTTCTTCAGCTTCGAGAGCTGGAAGCTATGGCTTGAGGAGGAGCAGAAGGATCTTGTTCTACCATGGGCGTGTCCATCATAGTCATTATCGATAGAGGGAGTGACTCCTAGACAGAAATGGGAGGAAGAGATGTAGGAATAGAAACAACAACTGGTGGAGAAGCATACTCGAGCATCTCAACAGTGGGCCTCTTCCCATTCACCACCCTAGGGGTAGGAGAAGTAGGAGGCCACAATGGCTGAGGCATAGAGCCAACCCCACGAGGACCCTACCCCTTACCATAAACAATAGTTTGGGACACCATGGGTAAGATAGGAAGGTCAAACACCTAACACTTGGCCTTCTACCATGTGGGCACCATCAGAATTCCCAAGAAATTTACTCATGGACTCATCGAGCAAGGCATAGGAGCCGAGGCCGAAGGAACCATAGAAGGGTAGGAGGCAAAAGTGGATGAAGCAGTAGAAGAAGAGAAAGGTTCCTAGATGTGAGTGGGCTTCCCCTTTCCCTTTTGAGAGGAGGAAGAGGAAACTTTCTATTACACTATCATAGAAACCTTAACTAAAATAGCATAGGAGGAAGGAGGGTAGGTCACTTTCGGTGCTATGCCCCCATTCTTGTATTTAACATAAGTGTGATACAATAGGTCCATCCTTGGAGGAAGCAGACCAATAGGGGCAAGACAGAAGTGATCTAATGAATAGGCCTCATGCGACACTAGGGGTTTAGACTCAGTGTCATGCGCAACACACACGAAGCTCTCATGAGAGAACTTCAAACATTTATGGATCATCAAAAGGACGACATTCATAGAAGCTAGCCATGGGATGCCTAGCTTTTCTCTGAACAAGTCAAATTTTGGGATGATATAAAAAATAGTATTCACAGCCTTGGGACCTACCAAGACTGAAAGAGAGATAGAACCAAGGGGAGCAAGTGAGAGTCCATTGTGGGTACATATGGTTCTTTTTATCTTCTTGTATTCCTCCTTATGAAGGAAATTTAGAAGTAATGTCTACTCTGTGATCACATTCACATGACTCGCAGGGTCCGCTAGGATCCCAGTTACAATGTTTTCATTGAGGCGAGTGATAATGTATAAAGGAGAAGGCTTCCCATTCATGGGCACATCTTGTGATGTAGCTTAGGTTAGATTTGGTGAACCAGCCATAGGCTATGCACAAGGAATAATAAGATGCATAAAAGAGGCCATCTTTACATACTCTAAAAAGGGCTTCCTCAAGATACCCTGAAGCTTCAACAATCAAGCAATGGCCTATCTATATTTCGCCTCACAATCTTTAGGGATCCTTCTAACTATGCCACTAGGGGTCATAGGTTGGGTTGCAAGGTTATGCACTTTGCAACATACACACCTACAACACACCTACAACATGAGAGAAGATTCCTTCAACATTATGAAAAGAAACCAAAATAGTTCACATCGAGTTCACCAAAATGTAGAGGGTGACTGACTACTCAGGACCCCAGGTCACGGGAGGGTCTAGAACAATAGACTACCCTCAAGCTAATGGAATTTTTTGAGAGAGTCAAGTGAGTTGGTTTTCAAAATCCAAACTACCACTCAGGAAACTTACTACCAATGACTATAGCGCGGGACACAGACTCTACTGCGACACACTATAATCCCAGTGTTGTGTTGGCGTCGATATTGATAGAAAGTACAAGGCACAGTCTAAGATGCTAGAAAACCTACTAACAACCTAATTGGTAGAGTTTTCAAGCTATGACAGAAACAGAAAGATACAAAATAATAGAATAGCAAGAAGAATACTTTAAGATCACCAAGCTAGAATTTTACAAGAGAAAGGTGGTAGAAATGGACCTTCAAACCCCACAAGTTGAGGTCTTCAAAGTCTTCACTCGAAAAACAACTTGCACACACAAGAACGAGAAAAACTTGGGGCTATGTTTAGAGGATTTCCTCAGTTAGACCCCCACTTTGGTGTTTCCACCTCCACGAATAACTAGATAGCAACAACTATAGAAGTATGATAAAGAAAGTACATATGAATAGAGATACCAAGCAATAAGCAAACACAATATGCTACAATATCAAATACTATAATGCAAAGTAAATAGGAAATGGAAGGATATCACCTTCTTAGCCAAATGCTCTCAAGGAAAATGGAGGAAGGAGTAAGTGTGCAAGCCTTCAAAGATCGTCATTGTTGTTACAACGAAGAGAGTGAAACAACAAAACACTAACTTGTAGCTTCAATGGAAGTGGTGAATGCTTGAAGGAGCTGAAAGTGAGTCTAGAAGTGTCCAGATGGTGAGAATGATCAAGAAGAATGTGAAGAAGACCAGTTGAATGGAGAAGATATCCATTTGCAAGCAAAGTGGAGGCAAAGGAGCCATTTGAAGTTGGTCTCAAGGGCAGGAGATGTTACACTTCACATACAGTGGAGGAGTGTAATCCTTCTACTAATTCTAGAGGCAAGAATTATATTACGATGGTAGTGCATCATGCAGAGGTCTGCATGTTGTGCTAGCATCCCCGAAAAAATATCCTCTACCGACACATAAAATAGCTTCCAAGTGGACAGGAAAAGGTGGCAGAAATATGAATTACATTATCAGACTCAATTTTCTAAGGTAGGAGGTAGCGTAAATGTGGAATTTTCTTAGGGGTGAAAATTCACACCATTACAATATCATGCAATGAGACAACTTGACCTATATTTAACCTATTATAATTAATAAAAAAAAACTCCTAATTTTAGCTTAAGTGAATAAAGTAATAAGGGTATTAATAATTAATTAATTATCAAGTGATGTCCTAATTACTCCAACACCCTCCCCCCTTAAGATCAACTAAAGGAGAAGCTATAAAACCTTGATGAAGAATGCAATGATGGATGCATGGATGGGTCCTAGATACAAATTTGGATGAGGTACCCATGTACAAATAAATGAATCTCTCGTAACAAGAGAAAATGAGAAAACCACATGGGAAAAAATATTCTCCAAAAGAGAGAAAATGAAATGATTGCACTAGTGAAAGAAGGATAGGAGGACTCAATGCAAACCCCCAAGGATTGCTTTTGTCACAAAAGTATAATAGATGTCCCTATAGTGGAAGAGAAAATGAGGATATGAATCCCCCTCATAAAGGTTTAGCTCATGTGCCAATGATGGATGCCTGAAGACATAATATGACCCACTCCCTACAAACAACATTTCTCCCCTTAGGAAGAAATAGATCCACTGGTGATTAGAGAAGCCAATCCAAAAGGATGGGTGAATCAAGAACCCAAATCCAAATGATGTGTGCCTTTGAAAATTTCTCTTATGTCCACATGTTGGAAAGAGATGATGTCAATCCAGAAAATAGTGAAGACTAATTTAGAACAATCTATGCAAAGGTGATGAAGATGGTGAGCCAACACTGATGATGTGGCTATCAACAAAGAGGAGATGAATGTCCTTAAATTAATCTTCCATAGCTGTAATATGAGACTCTACAAACAAGTATGATATGTCTACAAGATACGAATCCTAAGTAGCTATGTCTGGAAGAAGATGAATATCTTACTACATTGAATTAATAGGGGCAAAGGATGTGTCAATGCCAAGCTAATCAGGAACAACAAAAGATGATGCAACTTCAATCTAAAGAATGGGAATATGAAGACAAGTCTTTGAACCATTAGTACATGCAAGACCTCTGATATACTTAAGCTCCTCTAAAGTATCAACATCAAAGTGTATAGAATATACATATGTAAGAGGAATGAGACAATCTGCAAGAAGGATCCCATAAGAATATAATGACTCACTATGACATGTTCGTAAGACCAAGATATAATGAAATATGGTAGGGGTACTAGCACAATTGAAAGACCAAGAGTTAATCAAACACAAAATGATCAAAAATCCCATAAGAATACAATGACTCATTATGATATGACCAAGGTGATCTAAGAGGCATGTAGAATAACTCACCCTATTAGTGCTCCTAAATATTACACAAAATATGTGCAACTCTTTCTACCCATTTGAAATCCTGCAACCATAAATTATCCATCAATAAGACTAGCTCATGTATGAAATAATAAAAATAACAATACATATACATCCATCCAAATTTTCTTAGCGTATGAATTTATGTAATCATTTAATAAATAAAATTAAAATAAGATGTCTATATAATTATTACTATATCCAAACTAGAGAGCAATACTAATAAAGATTTAAAAATTTAGGTCCATGTTACACACAAGATAGAACAAATGTATATAGTGGATAGTAGGCATTGGTAATTGTCTCTACTACCCTTTGTCTAATAAGTAGGTTAGAGGAATGAAGGCCAAACATCCTTATAAATTGTGTTGAGTGAAGGAATAACTAACCACTAATGAACCTTTCTTTCAAGTGTTCCCTGACAACCACCACCTTGAATATAGACTCATGTCTCTTGGCCTTTTTATATATTGTTATGGAATAAACATAAAAATATACATTTTATTTTTTATAACACAATCCTTGGAGAGGGTTGCACATAGAATCTAGTAGGACTCTAATTTTAAATTTAAAACCTCTCAATTCTCAAGCCAACTTTCTAGGAATACAGTAGTTACTCATAAATATGCATGTCAAAGGGCTTGAGTTGTGTATCTAGGACTTGTATTTAAGGGTATCATCCTAGGTAATTTTAATCATTGATTCATGATACAAAATTATTTGCATTTAGTCACATTGATTGTAATTTTATTCATATCAAATATCAATTTACTCCATCTTACTTGAATCAAAATTTGCATTCTCTATTTGAATAATTTTTAACATTATATTAGCCATGATTGGTGATTGCTATCAAAGAAGTCAATTTTCTTCATTCTATTTATAGCAAGGCTCTGAAGGTCCTTTTTTAGCACTATTACTTTCTAAGATGTAGGTATAAGAACATGGAAGTAGGATCTATAAATATTTTGTGCCACATGAAATTGCACCACGTTGGAGATAGGTCCAACAATCCAATGACACAATGGAACTAACCACAAGGTGTGAGACCTTACATTTGAGGTAAGATCTCCAAAGAAGGCTAGCTTCCTCTCTATTCTAAATGCAAAGATATTGATCCAACTTATCACTAAACAACCCTAACCTAATCCTATTCTATCAACTTGTAGGATTAAAGGGAGAGAGAATACATAAAATTAAATGGGTGGTGATGCACAAAGATCAAAAAATATTTCTTCCTGACTTATATTTTGCAAAGAGTAAGAAAACAATAAATAATCTTACATAGTTCCTTGTTTTATCAATTTTACAAGAAAGCATGAAAGTTGAGGTTTGAAATATCATAAAAGGGGCAGAGATTACCCACAATCAACACTTCCAAAAAATTAGCAAAATCATATGGCCTAGAAAATATTATAAGAGCTTATGCATGTATAGAGGTATCAAACATTACATAGGATACAAGAACTAAAAAGAGGTAACAAGTGATTTTTATCAATGCAGAGGTAGAAAACCAATTTTTATAGTTGCAAAATGTAGAGGTTGCATAAGTCTTCTAGAGAAATCCTAGGAAGAGCCCTTACAATAAGCAAAAAAGTGTATTTTATTCATCTAAAGGTCATAGGAGAAAGAGGGAACATGTAGCAAAGGCAGGAAGCCTAGCCACAATCCTATAAATCATGTGTCGACATATGTGTCCACCCCAAAACTCAAACTGAAAGCATGAAAAAATGGCACTGACATCCACACCATGCTTTCACATTGATGAATCTATGGATAAAGATCAAAAAACCCATCAAAATTTTGTATAATCATAGCTAAGGATGGTCCTCTAAAAGAAAGTAGTATGCAATCAATAAATAAATCATAGGCATCATTTTTTGTCCTTGGAATCTATAAAAAATATATTTAAAATATTTTATAGAACTCCAAAAATTAAGATCTAGTATTTATGAGAGTCGTTGCAATGTTAATGGCACTTTTTGGGTCAAAAGACGAAAATTCAATGAGGTGGGAGTTGGGAAGGCAAAAGGAACTTGGAACCGAGGACTTGTTCCAAAAATCCCTTTGGGGCCTGAAGTTTTTATGAGACTATAGAGAAGGGGGATTCGTCACCCCCATGGCTCTAGGTCATAGGAGAGCTCAAGGGAACGAAATGCCCTAACTACCTTAGGTTGTTTGATGGGTGTTTCAAAAATTGAGTGAGCTAGCCTCGAAGGTTTCAAACTACTGACTAAACAACTCACTGTTTGAGGATGGTAGTGTGAGTACCAAACTCCAATGTGGTGTGCTGGCATCTCAGGGACGCATTGCCATCCTATACAGACAGAGATCTATTAAATAGACAAAAATCATGAAGGGCCTACTGAAACATAGAAAAATGGGTTCACCCAAATGGGGATTCACCAAATGGATGGACCTAATTTTTTCTTAGGTTTGGATGGATGTTTCATTCAATTATGTAACAATAAAAAATCAAACCTAATTGTTATAACATCAATAAGGAAGATTTTAAGATGCCAAAATGATGTGTACCTTGCTGAAAAGTGTTGTTTTGGGGCTCACTAAGGACTCATTCGCCCAGTGACAAATGGGCCCCTGCTAGGGTTTTGGAAAAGTGATTTTTGGGTTTTGTTCTTCAATGTCTGCACTCCTAACTCCCAAAAGTTAGAAATAAATGTTGTAGCTTCATTTTCATGATCTTGCAAGATAGATGACAACTTTTACAACTTTTCAATCTTGAAAACTTTGCAACTTTTGTTCTCCACATGATCTTCAACCTAAAACCTACAATAAATATCAAAAGAGAAAAATTGTTGATTGTTAGGGAATATGGGTTTGCCTTGGTCAAACCCCATTTGGGTGATTAAACCTTGAGATGAAATAATGAAACATGAACATGAGACATGAAACACGAAACAATGATACCTTGAATGAAATCTTGTAATGTAAATCAACAATCTAGCATAAAATGGCTATAATGAATGTAGATCTTGATCTTGAATAAGGATGTGAAACAATGCTTGACTTGGATCTTCAATGCTAAATCAACACATAAGCTCAACAAAATGCACTATGCCTTTGACATGATGATATGACCTTTGATTGCTACATTAAAACCTTAATAATCCGCCCTTGAATGCCTTTGTAATGCTCTTGAATGCTCTATAATGCTCTTGTGAAAGTACTCTTCTGATCACTTGAACTTTTTAGGTGAAACTATGTGAAATAGCCTTATATTTATACTTATCTTAAGATTTAATCCCAAAATTAAAATAGCACAAGTTGAAATAATATCTAGAATTAAAAATCATTAAAATCCTACCACAAACATGTTCAAAAAGGGGTGTCCTAAGTTAAGGAGGACCCATTCACCATAGGGTGAATGGGTCCTAGCACAGTTAACTAGGACAAGCTTTGGGGACATGAAACAACATGCAAAAAGGGGGTCCTAGGACCTTGGAAGGACCCATTCACTAGGTAGCAAATGGGTCCCATGTCACTAGCCTAGGACTTAAAAATTTCCAAATTAAGTGTTGTGAGACATCATTAATGAGTGTCGGGATATATCCTTCAAAAAAATTAATAAATAAGGCTTGGATTTGAATTTAAAGGACCAATTAAGCTCTAATTGACCTTAGTTAATTAATAAATCCCTAGATTAGTGTGAAATAGTAAAGAAACACTTTACAACACCCTAAATAAGGCACAATTAGGTCTATTGTATCATTAATTAATCATTCTCAAACTAAGTGTGAAAAAGGGTTACATTTTTCAACGCTACACCTACTAACGACCTGATTAGCACAGTTTTACAACTTGACAAAGAAAATACAAGAAATAGAAAGTGCAATAAGAAGAATACTAGAAAATACTCTAATACAAAAATGAAAAATAAAGGTAAGTAAAAGGTACCACTCCACCCACACTTTGATTCTTCAATATCAACTTAAAATGAATGATCCAACACCTACACACACGAAAATAGGAAAAATGTTGGTTTGCATTTCAAGGTCTGCCTCATTCAGACCCTTGCTTTGGTTTTCCCACCTCCACAGATAGTTAGATGTGCAAT
>VDFB02047397.1:14628166-14667531 GCA_007258455.2 Sequoia sempervirens | reverse complement strand
TGTTCCAAGTGAAATTGATGAAGATGAAAATCCAAAATATAGTAAAGATGAATGAAGAATAGGATCCAAATATGTAGATATCTCCTCTCAAGATAAATATGTCCCCTCCAAATGTTGCTCAAGATTCTCCAAACCCATGTCAAACTATGATGATCATGTGGAGAAAGAACAAGAGGGTTTGAATTTTCCTTGATAACAACTGAAGAAGAATCAAGTTTCTCAAATAGAAGATGATTTACAATCAATAGTGTCTCTCAAATCTTTGCCAAGTAATCATCGCAATTAACCATATCTTGAAGATAATTTATATCTTATTGTATTGAATCATAAGGAGTCATGGATGTAGCAACACAAGTATCATTAGAAGAAACAGGTGATGGAGAAGATGAGATCTCAATGCATTTTATTAGACTACTTTGATCATACCCAATTTTTGGTGCACCCTCACAAGATGTTGAAGTAAGAACACATGATGTATTGATTGATGTTAGAGTGAATGAAGTTTCTATGGAATTTGAATATTCAATTTCTTCATATTCATCAAGCTTCAATATATTTGAAAATCATATGATAGAAAAATATCAAGTGATTTTAGAAAATCTACAACTAGATCGTCTAGGAATTAATTCACCATGCATCTCCCAAAGTTTAGTCCAATGAGTATGAGGGAATAAGTCCATGTCAATGTACTCCATGTGTCAAAGTACACAATTGAACAAATAAATCATACTACATAACTAGACTTTTCATACCATATCATTCTTTTCCCAAATGATTTAGGTTTAGGAAAAATTTAATAGAGATAGGGAACAAGATTTATCCATCTAAAATATTTTAGCATATCATCTTGTCAAGAATTTAGTTCCCATTTTTTAAATTCAATTACATCTAGATTATTTGGGATACCTATCATTTCTCCTTAAATTTAGTCACACAAAATACCAATTAAGAGACTATGATAAGTTGTGAGATACAAGGAGGGTACCCAAAACACAAGCACACAAGGAGGGTACCGTACATTTTGAAAGAACTATGATAAGTTGTGACATACCACAACTCAAGAAGAGTTAACCACTTAGCCCATTATCCATATTTTTCAAACATAGAATAATACTAGTCTCAAGACATTTATTGATAATATAATTTTGACCATAAATTTGAGGATAATGAGATAAAATCAAATTCAATTTAGTTCCCTAAAACTTATATAAATCCCTCCAAAATTTTCAAATTCATTGTCAATAACAGAGCAAGGTATTCCATTTAGAAATACCAAATCCAAGAAATATAGAGCAACAATGTTCATAGCGTAAGGGTGATTTAATGCATGGAAATGCGAAAATTTAGTCAAGCAATCAATCACAATCAAAATTAATTTTACAAATCCTTAGAGTAGAAGCCCTATAATTAAATCCATAGAAATACCACTCCAAGTCATATCTAAAATAGGGACTGGTTACAAAATTTCTATGGCTTTGAGAGTTTCCCCTTCATTCCTTTCAAACATGTTAAATTCAACTACAAATATCTTAACATCATGCTTAATGCCCATCCTAGAAGAAATCTCACTTAATTCACTTGTATATTTTTAAAAACATGAGTGACCTATCATAGGGGCGGAGTGAAATGACATTAGTAACTTAGGCTTGAATAGAGAGTTAAGTTATAAATAAATCCTATCTAGGTAGGTGGGGACTTGACATGTCAAGGGTGGAGAGCATGGGGAGTACTTATAGGTAGGGGATACATAAAACTAATCAAATTGAACTAAGGGGTGACTAACCAATTGGGTTGATACATGTAGAGGGTTTAACAATAGTATGTGGGTTGCAGGTTTGATAACACCAAGTGTTTTCCAACCTCCAATTATATATAGATAGTAATGAAAACTTTTTGTTATTTAGATAGAAAAAATGCAATGGCAGTCACCTTCCAAATTTACCACAACTGTTAGTTAGAAAAGAAAGTTGTATTTCATTTTCATCATATGATCAAAAAATAAATGTATAGTATAATTGGAGGTGGGAAAACACAATGTCAGCTATCATTTAGTTCATTGTACTTGTTCAAATCTCAAGGGAAGAGAGGATGGGGAGGATTTGCAGGTGGGGGATACACAATACTAACGAAATTGAGTGGAGGAGTAACTAACCAATAGGGTATTTACATGTAGAGGGTGTATTAGGGTAGAATTTTCAAATTAATTGCAAATAGCATAATAAACCGAACCCTAATCAACAATAGAGAACAAAGAAAGCAAGAAGTATAAAAACATGAAAGAAAGTCACCTAGTCTTCAAGTCTCCATTGATTGACGTCTATTGCTCCTCTCCACCTTGCAGTAAATAATACAATTGCCCTCAGATTTGAAGTGCAACTATAGCCTATGCCTAAGACTAACAAAATATTGAAGAATTTAATTATCTCAACAACATGATAGTCTATTCAAGATTTTCTTAGATGATCAAAGTGATAAATAGTAGCATTATTTATAGAGAACCAACTATAAAATGAACGATCAAGATTGAAAAAACATTAATTCGATCAATGGCCGAAATTAGATGAGACAAGATGAGATAAGATCGAGAGTGAAGGAGAAAGAGGAAATTAATTGATTTTTCGACAAAATCAATTAGTTTGAAGAGGAAAGTGAATTTTGAAATAATGGAAACATCATCTCGTTGCAAAAGGAAAAAAGTGAGTTAACTTTTTGATTAAATAGAAATTTAATTCAAAAAGTGAGAGAAAAGACAAGTCATTAATTAAATAGAATTTAATTTATTTGTGTTAGAAAAGGATAAAATGAATTAATTAAATAATTTATATTGTTTCATTAATAGAAGAATTTACGACATTAGGTAATAATTAAATAATTAAGATTATTTAATTATCAAAGACGAAAAAGGGGGTTTTAATAAATTCACAGGCTTAGTGATAATTTTTAGGTGTGTACATTTTTCTCCTCTTTGATACAATACATTTTATTGCATTGGGTCAAAGAAAATTAATAAAAAATATGCCCCAGTGAAATTAGGATGAACAAGGATGAAGAGGAGGTAGTGGTATGCCCCCTCGAGAGGACAAGCATGTTGAAAGAACATGAGTGTGCTCTTGAAATGGATGAGAAGACTAGAGGATGAAGGATACGAGGATAGGGGAAAATAGTTAAGGATGATGAAGATGCAAACTAGAAGAAATGTTAGAGTGAAAAAGATGAATGTTAGCATGGAAGACACATATGTTAGCATGGAAGAAATGGATGTTATCTTGGAAGAAATGGGTGTTGAGATAGTGCTAGCTGAGATAATTTGCAGATATATATTTTGTTATGCAAGTACTTGCATTTAATCATCATTGGGTGGTAAAATATGACAAATGGACAAAAAACACCATGGTATGACATCGACCAAGGTGTGCAAGGTCATCCATTTGTAAAACAGACAGTCACAGACAAGGAATATCCTAACTCATACTAAGGGAAAAGTTGTCCTAGTATTTTTGTCAATACAAACCGCATACAACAATCAAATAAAAGACTAGTCATGAGACATCATCTCTCCTCTAAATCCTTCATGGGATATCCTCGAGGTGGCTAGTAACATGACCGAAGTAAATCCAAAAGATAAAACAAAAGAGACCAACAAGATCAACATCCATTCAGATTATTTTCCAATGTGTTAAGTGATGAGTGGACTATTTTGATAAGGCTTGGTTTCAAGAAAAGAAGCATGTCGTATAAGATGTCAAGTCTTGTTTCGATTATGTAACTACCTATATAAGGAAAATGACAAAGTGTGATAGTGATAAGGTCTAGTTGCAGGAAGGACACACCCTATATAAGACCATTGGTTTTGATTGATTTGACTAGTTTGATTGATGTGACAAATAACTATTTTGACTTGGAGACATGTTGGCTTGTTTGTCTTGTTGATTCAGGATTTGTGTTTGAAGTTTAGATGATTATGTCGTGTCTGAGTTGACAATTGTTACCTTATTTTGGCTTCCAACTAAAATCAGGTAACTTATGTTTTATTCTTTTGTGTTTTCATTTAAACATTAAAAGATACATCTTGTTCTGCTAGGTCCATTAATGTGCATAAAGGAGATTGTCAAAACAGATTGCATTTATTTCAGTCTTACAATTATAGAAAAATAAGAAAGCGAACCAATATGTATTGTAAATGTAATCTTTATTGATAATCATTAGCATATAATGTCCCTCACAAGCCAAGGGACTAGCTTTTCTAATGCTTATAAAGAAAAGACTATACACCTATAGATAACATAAAAGAAATTTGCATATAAAATGAAAAGGGACTCGTCATTGTCTGATGGAATGACAAATCCTGTTGGCTTGGTCCCGCATCATCTTGATCCTTCCCACTACTCTGCTTCCATTTGACACCCTCCTCATTGCTCCTAGGTTTCCTGCATCTGAAAAAACAATGTTGTTAGAGCAATGAAAGGTCCCTGATCAAAATATATGTAAAAAATCCATAAACGTGTAATTTGATGCCTACAAGCATTAAAATAGTAGCATACCATAAGTGTCCATGAAAATAATAAAGGAGTAATCAATACACACCTAGATGATATGCTTTGTTTATCTACTTGGTTTGTTCCGTGTGCAGATTTAGGACAAGTTTTTGTTACTATTTTATTTCAACTGATTACAGCATGTGGGGTGAAATGTGGCTCCCACGAGGCTAGAGATTAGCATGCTGCCCTCTAATGTTTTAAGAGGGGTAGGAAATTGAGCAACTTGATCAAATCAATGATAAACATGCTATTGATGCATTAAATCAATATGGAATCACACCAGTTGATCAACTTTCATTATCAGATTCAAAAGATGAAACACATAATGTGAGTTGTCAAGAAATTCATAATTCATCTTTTCACAATGAATCAATCAATATGTTGCCATCATGTCAAAAGGAAGGTGTACTTTGCTGGATATGTCTTCCAATCTTCTTAAGTGGATCCAAGATCCATTTTATTAAAAGAAGTAAATGATTTCAATGATGCATCAAGTTCAATTATAGATGCATCAAGTTCAATTATGCATCTATTAAAATAGAGAAGGAGATATCAATTCATGCCCGAAACCATAATGAGTTGTATGGGGCAGCAATGAGGAACAAATATAATCATACATTGTTGCATGAAAGGTACTGTCAAATTCATCTCACCTCAATCCTATTGGATAGCCACACATCACCTAGGATGGTGAGCTTTCAGGTCACCAACATAGGTGACATATGTCTGCCCACTAAGATTAAAGCAAGAGGATATGGTGTTAGTTTGTTGCACAAGATCAAAGAGACCTAGATGATTGAGAGGACCAAGTAACAAATCTTTGGGGAAGCAAGCAACTATTAGGGAAAACATGAAAACTGGGGCAGTCCTAAAGGAAAAATGCATGCTACCTCTCATGCTATAGAACAACAACAATGAATGTATGATATGGGGCAGCAAAGGTTCTAAGGTTAGAATGCAATAACCCTACAATGCACACCTTGTGACAAAACAATCAATGCACAACACCTCATAATGATGTAACAACAACAATGATCTACATTAAAAGGACAACAAAAAATCATGCTACATCTCCTAGAGGGAAACAACAATCAAAGAAGCATACAGGACAACAAGAATCAATGAACAATGACAATCTTGTGTGACAAGAGCAAGATACAAAGTAAAGCAAAAGAACTGTGATGTTAAGGTACAACAAGTCTCTATGAACTCAAACTATACACTATTCACATTGAACAAATCAATGATCATTCACTCAACAACCATCTACATTAGCTACAACCATTTGATGCTATTAGGAAAGAAAGGTTCAAAAGATAATGCATTTCAAACAACAATGTCTTCCAATGGAGCAACCCCTAAGCATGATTATCACAACAACTATTTAGAGAAAATGTGCTTCACAAAGGCTGCCAACATGTGAACATTTAAAAGCATTTGGAAAGAGACAACAACAATCAAATTGATTCAAGGTAGTGCACCAATGGAGCTAACAAAATTTCAACAGAATGATCAGCCATATACATTAGGAGATTAAAGCAAAAGGAATCAAGTAGTGAGAGATAAGGTACTGAACATACATTTTGTTTTGTGTCTAAGATAGGCATCTTCCTGTTCATATGTTTGTTGCTTTCAAATGGCCAAGTAGGATGTTGCCTTTCAGTGAGTATAATTTTTTTTATTTAAAGACCAAACCAACATATTAAAAAGGAATCAACAATAAGGATTCAACCATTTGACATCAACTCATCAACATTGAGTTGCAACACAATGTAGCAACAATAGTGCTTCAAATGAAACAATGCATGATCATAATTGAAGTGAAGAAGTGGAGGTGAACATTTGAAAAACATTGAAAAGGGGACAACCAAATAGTCACATGATGATTAAATTCCCTCTCATAGTCATGTCATATCATAGATTCAATATTGCATTGTAGGGACTTATCTATTTTGAATCTATACACAAAACAACAGTTGCAATTTCAGAGGCTAGTTCCAGTTGAAACAACAATGGAGTTTTATTTTCAGAAGAAGCAAATTCAAAGTAAAGGAACAGGGGGAAGTCATCCAATGCATGTGATGACATTTGTTTGTATGACTTTATCTATGAGTTTCAACAAGCCAAAAGAAATAGTGCAATTTATCATTCCTTGCATTTATTTTCAATACAAACACTTTGTCATGATAACACTCAAGCATGATGATCATTCAAAGTAATAACAAGATGCATGAATTTTCAAGGAGGTATACCTATACCATGCAATGGAATTAAATCCTATAACAAATTACTTTCTTCAAGAGGTTTTGTCTAAGATAGAATGAATACTAAAAACTTGAAGATGTATCTATGAACAAAGGTTGAGTTATCTTTATTTTCTGTGTAATGGCACTAAATATTTTGCAATAAATTTCAAATTTTCTTCAAAATGGTGGAGGAAATGCTAGAAATGAAGTACCCAGATGCAGATTAATTTTCATTTCAGAATGTTCTGCACGTATCAAGATCAATCTCGCTTCTTCATGGCCTCAACCTGAAGAAGTGGTTTTCTTCAAAAATAACAAAGACCCATTTGGGGTTTTACAACCGAACTGAAGATTCAAAAATGAAAAAAGAAATATCTTGGGGTTTGTTTTTATAATATACAGAATGTGTCATGGCAGCCTGGTAAAGTCATTTTCTTTCACAAATCAAAGAACCCACTTGGGGTATTATTTCAAAATACAAAATACAAAAAGGCAATAGAACCCATATGGGTTTATTCTAATTACAAATTTAGAGATGGTAAAAGAGAAATTTTATGGAGGTATTCAAGAGCAACAAAAATGTTTCAAACCCTCTGTAAGCAAATTGAAATACATTTCAAAACACAGGTATTTCTCTACAGCCATGGCCTAAAAATCTGGTTTTTATTGACAAATCAAGAAACCCACTTGTGTTTTTGTTATGAAAATGCAAATAAAGAGGTACAATGAAGATTTAATGGAGACCATTCTACAGGAAATGTCATTGTCAAAAACCAGTGCATACATTCATGGCTACGACCAAAAATTTGGTTTTTATTCACACATCAAAAAACCCACTTGGGGTTTGAGTTAAAAGTGCAATTATAGAAATATTGAAAAGATATCATGGATTTTTTTTTTGAAGCAAAGCAACAATATGAAGAAACCCTAATACATTGTTCATGGTTGTGACCTATAAACCAGTTTTCTTTGAAAAGTCAAGAAACCCATCTGGGTTTGTGTTGAAATTTCAAATACAAAAGTTTTGAAGGAGGGATTTCATAGAAATATTCATTCTACAGAGAAATGTAAATCAAAACCCTATTCCATTCTTCATGGTCGTGGCCAAAAAGTAATGGGTTCTTCACAAATCACAAAAAACACTTGGGGGTTTTGATTTAAACATTCAAATACATAAAGGAAAACTAGATTTGCTTCATTTTGACAATGGTTGGTCTCGAAATGAGCTTTATTTGCTAGAAATTAGAAGGTATGGGGTCAAATGGAAGCTTACCTGAGTTGTGTTGCTCATTTTCTTTGTTTATAAAAGCTTTTTGTCACATAAAAAAGCCTCTATTCAAGCTTCAAGAGATTATACTCATGGTGGTTGAAGACAAATGAAAACCATAGAAGATAAAGCAATACAAAATGATCATAAAATGTTCATGGCCGCAGCTATTTAGCTCACAAAATGACCTTTAAAGGATGAAAAATACATATTTTGATTCAAAAAAATGCATTACCTCAGTCATCCAATGAAGAAATCACATATTTCATCAAGAAATTGGCCAAATAACCAGTCAAAACCTCATTTTTTCTATGCATCCAATGAAACCCTATGGCAGCTAGGTGAGAATACTCCAAAAGCTCGATGCAAATGGATGATTTTTTTTTTCCTTTTTCCATCTTTTGTTTAGGGTTAGAAACCCTATGGAGGTCGATGAGGTATTTTTAACCTTGTATTTTAAAAATGCAAACACATTTAACTATTATGTGTGCCCTTTGATGAAGTTCAAGGACTTAGGCATTTTTGCCTTATATTTCATTTTGAAGACCCTATGCCTTGATGCTTTTTCATTATCCTTTGAAAATGCAATGCCTTTAGGACTTTTAAATATGCTTTCCAAAAACCTTGGATTTTCCTTATAGGCCGAACCATTAACCCATGCTGTTTATATTTGAAAGTATGAATTGTTGACCAATGATAGCCATGTCACTTTTGGCTTGGAAATGCAGAAGTGAGGGTGATAAAAACTGAGCAAATGCCTTGGAGGAGAGTTTTAACTTTTGCTTGAATGCTTTGACAAGAATTTAGAATATATCTTTTAGTTTAGATTTTATCAATTATAAGGCATTGTTTAAGTGATTTGTAAATCACTTTTATGATATTTATTTAATGCATATGTAAATGTAATTCAAAGAAGTGGTGGGGCCTTTTTGCATTCTATTTTAAAATTTAAAATAGTTTGATTAAGTCATGTATTATGAATCACTTAATCGAATTACTTTGAATGCAAATTAGAGTCTTCTATTTTCAAAAAGCACCAAAGGTGTGGGTCAAATGGGTTGAACACATGTGTGGGAAACATGATGACTGGCAGACATGAGGGATGTGTGAGAGGTTGTTTTTGATTGATTTTGGAGGGAAAACGGTTGTTTGGAGGCATTTTTGTCACATTTTTAGTGTGACTATAGTCTTGGCTTGACTTTGCTTCATGTGGAGGATAGTTTGGAGTGTTTCCAGAAGGTTTTTTTGGGCTTTTCTACCGCATCCGAACAAAATCTTCTAGATGAACTTGTGCAAGGGAGTTGTGTGAATTTTTCTTAAGTAACTTCAATCTTTGTTATTGAAGGGAGTTATTTCTTTCCAGCAGAGTGATAGCTTGGCTTTGGAGTTATCTTTTTCAGCAGGAGTAGTATTGTAACTCAAATAGACTTGTATACCAGTTGAGTACTTTGAATAAATGAAATTGAACATTTACCTTTTCATTTCATGTTTTATTGATTGTTGTTAGTGACTGATCAAATTATTTGTGTAATTTATCTCTTTCCTTATAGTCTTGTCTCATTGTTAGGCACCTGTTTAGTAGAAAAATGTATTGTTGCAGGTTATAAGCTGTGTTAGTAAATGCAAAGGTTGTTAGTTGTGAAGTTTTCCTTCTAAGAGTCCTGCTTAAAAACCTCCTTATAAATTACTAATGCAAGAATGCATGCAAAATGAACTATGTGAACAAGGTTTTATGTCATTGTTTTGAATGTGAATAGGTTGTTTTGTAGGTCTTAGTTTTGGTGTATCACCCTTGAATTTTTTCAGTTAAGTTCATTTTCATGCATCTTTGTACCCTTTTCCTCAAGAAACCATTAGTTTAGGTGACGTCAAAAGGGGAGCCAACCCATAATCTAGAGGTCTGCTTTCACAATAGGATACCCACAACCTGAAATTAGTCCTAGGTTAGTCCAAATTTGTTGAGTTCTTTAATAGCTTGGCAAAGGGGTGCAAATTTGACCAACTAACAGTTTTGGCATGCTCGATGGGACAATTCTAATCAGATTAGATTAGACAATACACATATCTACTAGTTTTGATATGCAACCAACAATTTTTATAGCCTTTGAGAGGTCATATAAGCATATTTGGAGACTCTGAATGTGGAAATTAGCAATAGACTAGTGCTATAGCAACATATGAAAAAGATTTAGACAAGGGGAAACTCTATCCTATTTGATTATTTGCAGCTGTCACCACCCCGAAGGAGAGGCAAACTAGTAAAGAAAGTTGTTTTTTTATCAAGGAAAACAACTTCAACTCCACCTGTAATAAGAGTTCCAAGTCCTATGAGGCAAAAAACCTTGGTGCCACCAATGGTTGTTCCAAGGAATCAAGTTTTTGTCACTTTTAATGGAGGCAACTCACTACAATTGGCTCAAAACGACGATATTCCCATGGCTGCCCTTAACAGTGTGCCATATTTTTCAGTTGAAGATCAGACCACACCAATTGAACACATCAAAGACATCAAATATGTGTTTAGTGCATCATATAACTCAAGAAAATGTTGCTTTGAGACTACTAGCAACATCATTTAGAGGAAAGGCACTCCAATGGTTTAGGAGTTTAATAATCAATTCCATTAGAACATGGGATGAGCTGGGAGAAGTGTTATGAAAGTAATTTGAAGACAAAAATGACAACTTGTCAATAATGGAGCAACTGACTCACATCAAAAGAGCTCCTCATGAACGGATGACGAACTTCAACTTTCGTTTTCAAAGAACATGGGAAAGAATTCCAAAAACCATAAGGTCTCCAACTGAGTATACATTCCTTTATTTGTTGAGAGCCTTAAATAGTGAAGTTGATGTTTTGATACAGTCAATGGGTGGAACTACATTACCAGTGGCTTATGATATAGCTGTAAGGGCTGAAAACAACCTCATACAAGCTGGAAGAATTGCCCCTAGGCCTCCTATGCCTTTTTCCCCTGATATATAGCCTCCTATAGCTTTTCCAACACCTCAAATAGCCCCTTTACTAGTTGTTGTTAGCCAAGAAATTGTTGTCCAAGGACCATCTCAGGATAAGTGTTGGAACCAAAGGATGTTGTTATGACATATGGACCCAGCAAGTTGGGCTCAAATTTGTCGGGTTTCTCACATTCTTCTTGATTTTTTGGATTCTGCATCAACACTAAGTCACCAATCTCAAAACGTCTGACCAAAACCCTTTTGTTGTAACTATAGAAAAGATGGTTTTCATATGCTATAAATGAGTCAAGGCCTTCAGTTTGCATTCATCGAGCAACTCTAATTCATGCAGTCAAGATATATAATACTCCTCATCATTAATGAGTCCTTTCATGAAGACCCGTAAGGAGGGAACTTCAACCTCTATAGGAAGGATACCCTTTGTACCCAAGACTAGGGTGAATGGAGTGGTGCCAGTGGGTGTGTGAATGCTTGTACGATATGCCCATAGGGTGGGGTTAAGCTGAATGTGCCAGTCACGACCAACGTCATTTGTAGTCTTTTTTAAGAATTTTGATTATGGTCTTATTGGACACCTCATCTTGGTCTTTACCTTACGGGTAATAAGGCATGGAAAAGTGGTGTTGGATGTGGAATTTTCACATAACTCACATACATCTTAATTTTTGAAGGGACAACCATTGTTAGTGATGATGGATTGTGGGACACCATACCGACATATGATGTAATTGAGGATGGACTTGGATATTTGTTTACCAATTATGTATGTTAGGGGAATGACTTCAATCTATTTTGTGAAATATTCAGTTGTAGTGATAATGAATTTGTGACCATTAGATGAGGTGGGATGAATTCTTCCTATGAGGTCAAGTCCCCATTGGGCGAAGGGCCATGGTGAAGTGATTGGCTGCAACTCCTATGCAGGTGCATGGATGAGGTTGTTGTGTATCTGGCATTGTTGACATTTCATCACAAAGTGATAGGCATCTTGCTCCATTATAGGCCAGTAATATCCCAGTCACATGATCTTTTTAGCTAGAGTTGGACCATTAGAATGGGCTTCACATATACCTTTGTGTACTTCATGTAAGGTAGTTTGTGCTTCGTTAGTGTTAAGAAATTTAAGTAAGGTATTGTCTAGGCCATGTCTATATAGGGTATCACTGATGATGGCATATCAAGCGGCTTTGTGAAGGAAGGACTTGCATTGGTTACTGGATAGGTTAGGTGGTAATGTTTGGGAATGTAGATAGTCATAAATTTTTTAGTACCATGGGAATCGAGACCAACAAGTTCTCACACCATTTCAAATTTGTGGACATCAAAGGAAAGAACCAATAATTGTTCCACTAAGAACTTGTACTGCAACATATTGGTCAAAATTTCTAAGAGAGATCCAATGGTGGCTATGGCATCAATTGCTTTGCTTTGAATTTGTGGGATCTAGCAAAAGGTAATATATGCATAATACAGCTTAAAACTATCAACCATTCTTTTGTATGGGGTCAATTTCTCATCTTTAGTGTCATAGTCATCGTTGACTTGTCAGATGACCAGTTGGGAATCACCAAAGACTTACAGACTTGTAATTTTCCATTTTATAGCCATGCACAATCCTATGAGTAAGTTCTCATATTTTGTGATGTTGTTTGTACACATGAAGGCTATTATGAATGATTTGGGGATAGTATCACCTAGAGGGGTGACAAAGAGTATTCTTGCACTTGATCCATGACTAGTGTATGAGCCATCAAAGTATAACTTCCATGTTGCACTAGTGTTTAATGTAAATATTGATTCATCTAGGAAATCAAAACTTAAGGGGTGATCAACTTTTGTGGGTACATTAGCAAGTTGGTTTGTGATAACCTGTCCTTTTATTTCTTTTTGTTCCACATATTATATGTCATACTCACTGAGTATCATGACCCACTTAGCTAATCATCCTATCAATGCTACCTTGCTAAGTAGGTATTTGAGAGGGTCTATATTAGCCACTAGTCTTGTCTGATGATTTAGCATGTAATGTCTTAGTTTCTGAGTAGCAAAAACCACGACAAGACAAGAATTTTCAATATGACTATAGTTGAGTTCATACCCAACTAGTGTGTGGCTAATGTAATAGATCACTCGTTCTTTCTCATCATGATCATTTTTTGCAAGTAATGCCTCTAGTGCGGAAGTGGTAGTTGATATGTAAAGGATTAGAGTCTTACCATCTATTGGTGGCATCAAAATAGGAGGCGTTAAGAGGTACTCTTTAATTTGTTGAAAAGCTACCTTACACTTGTCTGTCCATATAAAAGGAACTCCCTTGTGTAACAAATACTGAAAAAGGTTGACATTTATCGACAAGTTGTGCAATGAAGCGTCTGATGGACTGAAGTCGGCCTTACAATGTTATGAGTTGACTAATTCTTGTTGGGGGAGGCATATCTAATATAGCTTTTACTTTTGTCGGGTCCACTTCAATGCCTCTACAAGAAACTATGTATCCTAAGAGCTTTCCCAATGTTACATTGAAGACACATTTCTTAGGATTTAGATGAACCTTATATTCTTCAAGCCTTTTGCAATTTTTTTCTAGGACCCTCAAATGATCACCACGTGTCAAAGATTTTTCCAAAAGGTCATCAACATAGTCTTCCATCAATGTGTGCACAAGATCATGAAATATGGTGGTCATAGCTCTCTCATAGGTTGTGCCTGCATTTTTAAGTCCAAAGGGAATGTCATTCCAACAGTATGTACCCCATGGGTAGGTGAATGCCATCTTATGGTGAACATCAGGAGTGATACGGATCTGATTATACCCCGAGAAGCCATCCATGAGGGACAACATCTCATAGCCTATTGTTAGATCTACTATGATGTCTATATTAGGAAGTGGGAAATCGTCCTTTGGACATGCTTTGTTTAAGTCACAAAAAATTGTACATATAAGAATTTATCCATTCAATTTGTTCACTAGTACAAGGTTTGAGATCCAGTCTGCATAATCAATCTAGGTCTTATGAAACCAACATCCAACAATTTCTTGAGTTCAACTTTGACCAGTAGAGCTATCTGAGGATGTATTTTTCTAAGCTTTTGTTTGATAGGCTTTGCCTTTGGAAGAAATGGTAAATGATGCAAGACCAATGCAGGATCCAACCCAGGCATATCGACATAAGACCATGCAAAATTGACTTGATGTTATGTGAAAAAGTCTTATAATTCTAATTTTTCTTCTTCTATTAGGGATACTGCAAAGAGAACAATCTTAGGATTCTCTGTTGTACTTATATTGAATTCCATTACTTCTTCGATCAACATCGGGGATCTCTCTTGATTAATAGGGAGAAAGTCCAACCCTCCATCCTTGGGTGCCTTAGAGAGGTTGGTAAAGGATGGATGGGGTGTGTCAGACTCATGAAAGACATGGTCAAGCTCATAGTCACTGGTGGTATAAGAACCCCACTCATATTCATTAGAGTCGATGTTGCTATAATAGATATCGGTAGGATTTTTAGATGTCTCAACATCTTTCAAAGCACTTACATCCTTATTTGAAAGTACCTTAGTACTTGAAGCACCAATCCTAATTGGTACAAACCTTAGTCCCAAGTTCTTTGGCCATTTAAGAGGCATCAAGGGTTCTCTCATTCAATTTTTATGTATGTTGAGTCCACTAATTCCATCATAACCCTTTTGTTTCATGAGTTGAAAGCCTTTACCATATTGATTTGGTAGTAGCAACCACAAATCTTCTTTGTCTTTGTAAATCCAATCTGAAATATCATCAATGTCTTCTTTATTTAACTCTCCCTAATTTGTGAAGGTGGTGGTGGGAGGAATTTTAATGAAAAATTTAGGTTCCATCTTATAGACTGGCTTGCCATAGAACTATGGAGACTTTGGTAACTTAGTGATGCAATAGAAAGCGTTCATGTGATACTCCCCACACCCCTTGTCCTAGATTTGAATCTTGGGATTAGTAGATGGAATGGAAGATGTGGAGGATTTAGTTAGAGTGGATGGGTTGAGGTAATTGGATGGAGTGGACATTGTAGCTTCATGATTTATAGGAACTTGGTGTTCAAGGACCCCCCTCAAGTTGTTGCAATATTGAAAGGCGTTAGGATTGCCAATTATTGTGATTTTGGTGTCATTGTAAGGAAAATTCAGACATTGATGGAATGTGGAGGGAATGGCTTTCATGGCATGGATCCATGATCGATCGAGGATCAGATTGTATTGTAGTTCAAGATTCAAGACTTGGAATGTGGTATCTAGTACTGTAGGTCCAACCTTGATAGGAAGTGTGATAACACCCTCGGAAGAACGTTCTTCATCATCAAGGGCTTTGATGAAAATGCTCTTAGTTGTATCCACACATGCTTCAAAGAGGCCCAATGCCTTCACCAGT
This sequence comes from Sequoia sempervirens, assembly GCA_007258455.2. Lineage (NCBI taxonomy): Eukaryota > Viridiplantae > Streptophyta > Pinopsida > Cupressales > Cupressaceae > Sequoia > Sequoia sempervirens. Next base: position 14,652,094 of record VDFB02047397.1, on the reverse strand, counting down.
TTTAAAGTACAAATGTTCAATCCAGTTCTGCCATCTACTAGGACTCATTTAACCTTGTGTTCGTTGATGAAGACCTCAAGGTGTAATGTGTCATTATGGCTTGACTTGGGTGTAGAGCAATCTTTGTTAGAAAAAGAGGCATGGTGGGAGTTGGCCAAATATCCACTCATGGCTTCAAATTGGTTGACATCTAGGTCAATAGGGACAAAGTTTTCTTTTAGAACCTTATCAAGGATAGCTTTGTGTTTAGGCGATATGTGCAGAAGCTCAAGGATGGAAATATGTGTGGGTGTCTTTCCCAATTGGTCAACAAGATTGTGTTGGGTTTTGGATTGCGGCTACTTTGGAGGACTAGATATGGTAACCTTAGCCCCATGGGTAGTAACGACACATTTAGGTTGCTTCTTAATGGTGATTGTGTTAACATGATCGTCAGCAGCTCAAAGGTGGTTAATAATTTTGTAGTGAAAAGAGGCATTGGTATAATTGGAATGGTTGTTTGTCTTTTGACCTGAACTAGAGGGTTTTTTGGAACCATGGTCATGCAACGAATTCTTGAAAATCATATGGTCTTTATTGGAAGTTTATTATTGTCCCTCGACCTCTATAGTATTGTTTTCAATTATGTCTTGAATTATGTTCTTCAACTGATGAAATGATGAGGTCTTATTCCCTTTGATGCGGTGGTAGTCACAAAAGGCATTATCATCCCACCAAGAGTGTTTGAATTGTACTAAGTCGTATGGTTTGGGATCTTGGAGTTGTATGACATTTGATTGTAATAGCTTCTTTAGAACATATTCAATTGGTTTTGGTAAAGGAGTGTATTGTCTCTGGGGGTATTTCCTTGGTTGTCTTGGGGGTCCCCATTCTTGATTATTTTGAACCACGAAAACTACTTGGTTGGGGACATATGATGTGTTATTGTTCATGTTGGGTTCTTTTAGAGTCAACGTGGGACCTGTTATATTCACAACTTTTACGTCTATGACTCTATCATTTGTTACATTATTGTTACGGGACCAAAACTTGTTTTTGTCATTTGATGTTCCTTGGGCATTTTGTGTTTTGGTATAAGTTTTAATTTCCCCTTTAGCGATATGGGTTTTCTCAAGGATGGCCCCTTTTTCAATGAGGTCGATGAATGTGGAATGATAATGGGTTTCCAATGCATATTTTAAATTTGTGTTCAAGTTTTGCATGAACATGATAATTTTCTATTTTTTAGGAATTTCAATAGGACAACGACTAGCTAAACTTCTCCATCCCTGGAAGAATGTTATGAAAGCTTCACCTTCATCTTGTTTAGTTTGACATAAAGTTGCAATAGTGATGTCATTTTTGATATTGAATTCAAAGTGGGTGATAAATTTGTCAACAAGTTCATCCCATGATCGTATGCCTACCGGTAGGTGGGTGAACCAATCTAAAGCATGTCCTATGAGACTCCTAGGAAATAGTATCATTAAGTATGTTTGTTCAGAAGCAATGTCAATCAAGGTTGTATGAAATTCCCTCACATGCTCGATGAGATTTCCTCTTCCTTTATATTTAGGTAAAGTTGGCATGACATAATTTGGAGGAAGAGGAGGCATGTATAATGTCCTATCAAATGGGTAAGGACATAAATCTTGGATATAGTATGTCTTCTTGTTTGATAGTGTCATGGTTTCTACTTGCTTTTGCAAGGCCAACATTTTTTTAGCTAGGACAACATAAGGTGTGAGTGTTGTGCCTACGACGTTTGTGACTACATTTTGGTAAGGTCCTAAATTCGTGTTTTATGATCCAACATTTGCATGGGATGGTATGTTGGTGTTGACGTGAGGTATGGATGTTTGAATTGTGTTTGGAATTTGGATTTGTGGTGTGAATGTTTGAGTTGGAATTGGAATCTAGATTTGTGGTGTAATGTATGAGGTGTTGGTATTGGACTACATTGGGAGAGGATTGGAAATGTTTGGACCTTGTGTGTATTGACTATTGACTTGGAAGGAACCTTGTGTATTTACTTGTTGGGGAACCTTTATGCTAAGACCTTGTGGCACATTGGTATTTGTGTTGGTTCCATGAATATAAGCCCTAGCCATTTTATTTGTGCCAAAAAGATTTGATAACGTGGTGTTCATGGCCCTAGATGTTCCAAATGGATTTGATGGCGTGGTGTTTGTGGCATTTGAGGCTCCAAATGGATTTGAAGATATGTTGATCATGTTAAATGGATTAGGTGTAGAACCAAGAGGTTGTGACATGGACTATGTTAGGGACTGTGGCATTGGTTGTGTTGTGGATTGTGTCCCTGATTGTGTTATTGGCCGCGTTCCAAACAAGGGTGCAAAAACATAGGTGTAAGTTTGAATTGGAGCCCCTTGTGGCATAGAAGCATTTATTTGTGGGGTCTTGGAACCACTAGATGTAGACATGTTAAGTCCTTGGTTTTGTTCGTTTGGGGTGGGTGCTTCTTGAAGTGTGTTTACATTGAAGCCCTGAGGTAGTTTAGCACCACTATGCAAGAGTTTGGCCAAGAACCTTTGGGGGTCCAATAGCACTATCTCATCTACAAGTGATGCAACCTTTGGTTCTTGGGAAGCTGCTTCAACTTCCTCTATAACTACTTGTCCATGTGTGTCTCTTACAAGAAAATTTTCAAAAGGATTGGTAGATGTCTTGGGTGGTTCACTAGAAGAGGCACCAAAGTTTAAGTTGCTTGTGTGGTCATAAAGGTCATCATCATCATGAAAAAGATCCATTGCTCGATGTTTCTTTTGTAATCTAGTTTCAACCATGAAAGACTTGCTCAAAATGAAGGTGGAAAGTATGAGACTAAGACTATGTTTTTGGTATTTTGAAATAAGATATTGCCTAAATGTAATGCAATTATTTTTTTGGTATTTTTGGTATTTTAAGGACAAAAGATGTCTAATGTATGCAACAAGACTAAAAGTGATAAATGATAATGTTGGATGCTATGTTGTAGTATGAAGGATGCAATTGACTAAGAGGTGATGGATAGCTAGAGTGAACTTGAGGGATTAAAAACTTTTGAAAGATGTCGGAACATGATTACTAACTAACCAAGGGTAAACCAATGTTTCAACTAGGATTTTCAAATGGCCTTTTTCTAAGACAAGTGAAAAGAGTGACAAGGTGAGTTTCCCAACTAGACTTGTGCGTAGGAAATTATCACCAAAACGATAAAGGACGAAGTTAAAAAATGACTTGGTCAAACGACAATATTTTGTTGAAGCAATGATTTGTACCAAGGTATAGAGAGTTCTTCTATCCTAAAATCCACAAGGTGCCAAGCCTAAAAGTATGAAAAAAAGGTAGCCTAATGTGATGTTGGGATATGCAAGTAATGAGGATGCTAAGGTACCTAAAATGGTGACCTACTAATGGAATGATAATATTGTTAGAAAAAGGTGTGTTGTACACCTTGCATAATGTATTTAATGTAATTATTCTTGGGGCCACTTTATGTTGCATGTAACATTGAGACATAAGTTAAGTTGCTAAAAATGTAATTATTTAATAGTGGGGAAAATAAATAAATAAAGTACCCAATATTAAATAAGGGGACATGGTTTTGTAATCTCATGGTTTTGGTCACATGGTTTTGTAATCTCATGGTTTGGGTCACATGGTTTTGTGTAATACCACTTGGTGGTTTTGTGGGAGCTTGCTTCTATAAAAGCAACCACAAAGGTAGTTGTTTAGGTTGGTAAGCTTGCATGTCAGCTCTGGTTAGAATTTGTGAGGGTTTGAAGCATGGCATGGGATGTGTGGTTGCATGCTTGTTCATATAGATTGATTAGAGAGGGCTTGTTGATTCAATGGTGTTCATGGAGACTCTGAAGATGTATTGTAATATTTATTGCTGAATAATACATGAGAGATGGATGCTTTTGGAGGCTAGATTTTTTCCCTCTTGATGGTTTTCCTGGGGTATATCTTGTTTCATATTTTCATGGGTATGTTGTCTATTCTCTTGCATGTGGATTCCAAATACTTAGTTGCATAGATTTCTCTTTTGGGTTATATGGAAATTGTCTTTCAATGGCTGCAAGTTTCCAACAATTGGTATCAGAACCAAAGTTGTGGTTGTATAACCCTTGTCTACCTCCTACAAGGATTCAACAACTAGGCCTTTACAACAGTGATTCAAAGATTAGACATATAACCTGAATAGCCATTTCAATCATCATGAAGGTGAATTTAACTTGTCAACCTAGGGACGTGAACTTGAAATGGGTCAGCACAGTATGTGCACTAGGAACCCAAAGTAGCCATTTTCATTCTATAGCTAAGAAAGACACAATGTTGAAAGTAAATTGCTTAGAAAGGAATAACATAAATGATAACCATCAATCAACAATTACACCAAGCTAAAATACATGACATAAATGAAAATTTGAGCAAACAAACAGGACACTACTCTGTCTGCTTTGGCTATAGGAACAATCACAAAATGAAATTCTAGTGGTTGTAGGAACAGTCAATGCCAAATTATTAACTAATTACTAAATGAAAAGTAATACTAAACTAAAGGAAAAATTACTCACCAAGTGTGCCCCCTTGGATAAGTATCCTCTAAAACTAATGAGAACTCAGATGCTTGAACTCATAACTTTATTTTATTCACTATGAATCATGAGTTTAAAAGAGTAATATATATGTATTACTAAAAACTCAAGAATGCAAGTACAATATCAAATCGTGCAACCTCTAGAGAAGGAGCATCAGATCTTTATTTATACTATCAACTAAAGAAGGCAGTGAACTCCATGAATTGGGAGGACACCATTTAGGGAAAGCAGAGAAAGTGGGGCAGCGGTTATGGATGCATGGAATTCTGTCAGACATGCATGTCCAACCTCATATTTAGTGTTGCAGTAACGCACATGTTTGCTCAACATCAATAATGACCACTACAAGGAAGTTACATTTGGTTTGCATAAGGAATCTCTTTCCATCGACCTCCTTTGACCTTTGAATGATTCCCTTGCTAGACATTATGGTGCATGCATAGCTGGCGGTGTCTTCCTCAATTTAGCATCCTTAAATTAAATCTACATGGCAATGTTAGTATGCAAAAAAAATTCATATCTATAACCACCTTAAGGAACATTCATTAACCACATGCAAAATTAATATAGACAATCCATTTAACATGCCATTTATCATTAAAGGTTTGTAGAAATAAGATTAATCCCAATGCCTAAAATTTGAGGAAAATATCATAAAAGTATCAACACATAATGTCAAAGTCCATGATAACTTCAACAACTAGATCACAGATTCTACCCAAAAATGAGACCGTAAACTAGACTCATCACTCCCACCAACCTAAGGTCTTGCTGGTCCTCCAGTAGGGGAAGGGTTTCTCTTTTGCTTGGTTAATGCTCTAAAATTTGCAATTGACAACTGTCCCACATTAGAGTGTGTTGTGCGTGAATCAGGATCCCAATAGAATCCTCCCAATATGTCCAATATACTCCATCTATGTTTCTCTACAACAATATCATATTGGTAGAACCTGAAGTTTGGTACATGCCACATTAGGATGGGTGGCTGAAAAGTTAGGGGAAGCTAGAATCGCCCCTTTGTCCTACCAATGTGAATATATCTATCAATCCTTTTAAGAGTTGCTACATAGTTTTGGATGGAATGAGGTTCAACCACCTTGTCTGCAATTTTCCTACATTTTCCTGATATCGTGAATCATAGAGCAAGGCCCAATCTCCTGGTTGGAATTTCTTGTCCTTGATGAATTTGTCATGCCACTTGATTCTCTGATTTTGTACTACCTCTGTGTGATTCAAAGCTACTCTTCTCAACTCATCCAAAGCATTCAACTACATGATTCTCTCTTTCTATGCCTCAAAAATATCCATCCCCAAATCTACTGTAGTCCTAAGAGTCTTATGTTCAAATTCAATGGGTATCATGGTTGTCTTTCCATACAACAACTCAAACGGAGTGAATCCTGTAGTTATTTTCCAGGTAGTTCTATAGGCCCAAACAGCTTCTGGTAATCTATTTTCCCAATCCTTTCTATGGATAGCTACTATCTTGGTTAGAATAGCTTCAATTTTTTGTTGGTCACCTCAACTTGGCCATTAGCCTGGGGTTGATAAGGAGTAGACTTTCTGTGTCTTATGTTGTGCTCATTAGCTAGTACTGCAACAAGGGTTGATGTGAATTGAGCCCCTTGATTAGTCACTATCTCTCTTGGAACTCCATATCTTGTGAAAATATCCTCATAAAGAAATTTTGCAACCTTGTTATCTCTTGCATGATTCATGGCCTTAACTTCTACCCACTTTGTTACATAATCAGTGCATACCAAGATATAAGACTTACCATTTGATGGAGGGTTAATGGGTCCTACAAAATCCAATCCCCAATTGTCAAAGGGAGTGATTAATACCTGAGGATAAAGTGGCATCTCATCAGATTTGGTTGGCCTACCCATTCTTTGGCATCTGTCACATTTTCTTGTATATCTTCCTGCATCCTTGTGGAGTGTTGGCCAGTAATAGCCTATGTTCAAAATCTTCATTGCTATCCTCTTGGCTGCAAAATGTCCTCTACATGGTTCATTGTGGCATTTATGAAAAATGTCATATGTATCATCTTCTCTCACACATATCCTCATGACATGGTCTAGTCTAGTATAAAACAAACATCTAGCAATCCAGGAGAAAGGAAAAGATTTTTCAATGAGTTCCCTTCTCTCTTTTGGGGAGAAGTGAGGTGAAACTCTACCTGTGACCAAATAGCTGGTTATGTCAGCATACCAGGGTGTTTGTACACTGATAGAGAATAGATTCCCATCAGGAAAAGAGTCATCTATGGCCTGATTATCTTCTAATGTAGTCAGCCTTGAAAGAAAATCTGCAACAACATTGGCCTTCCCTAGCTTATTCACAATGGTTATATCAAATTCCTGCGTTAACAATAACCATCTTGCTAGTCTATCTGTGATCAAAGGTTTATTCATGAGATACCTAATGGTTGCATGATCAGTGTGCACAAAGATTTGGTAACTTTTTATGTAATGCCTGAATTTGTTCAAGGCATAAATCACTACCAACATTTCCTTTTTTGTCACTTTATAATTGAATTCAAATCCTTGTAAATATTTTCTAAAAAAATAAATGACATTGTCAATAACTCCTTCTATCCTAAGACTGCTCCTATGGCATAATCTGATGCATCAATATGGATGTGGAAAGGAAGGTCCCAATTAGGTCCTTTGAGTATAGGAGCATGAGTCAAAGCTACCTTTAAGTCAGAAAATGCCTTGTCACAAGCTTCAGTCCACTAGAATTCAATATCTTTAGTGAGAAGAGTATACAATGGTACTGCTACCTTGCTAAAATCCTTGATGAAATGCCTATAATATCCTACATGGCCCAATAAACTCCTAACATCCTTCTATTTTGTAGGTGTGGGCAGATTTGTGATCACCTCAATCTTTGCAGGATCTACTTGAACTCCCTTGTGGGAGATGTAGTGGCCAAGAACTACACCTTCGTGCATCATCATGAAGCACTTTTCACTATTTAAGGACAAATTTTGGTCTTCACATCTCTGTAGGACTCTCCTAAGATTTTCCAATGCTTGATTAAAATCAGCACCATAAGTGGTAAAGTCATCCATATAAATTTTCATGCAATCATGAGAAATGTTTGAAAATATTCTAATGACTACTCTCTAAAAGGTTGCAAGTGCATTGCATAAGCCAAATGGGAGTACTAAGTAGGCATAGGTCCCCCATGGACAGGTAAATGTGGTTTTCTCCTAGTCCTTTGGTGCAATTTGGATCTGGTTGTAGCCACTGAATCCATCTAGAATAGAAAATTATTGTTTTCCTGCAAGTGTGTCCAAAACTTCATCAATGAAAGGTAAGGGTGTAGATGCTTAAAATATGCATGAATTTCAATTCACCATTATAATTGAATAACCTTTATTTAATTAAATCTAACATTTCACCCTTTAATTAATTAGATTCACTTTATTTAATTAAATCATTACCTCATTTGATTAAATAGATCAATTTTTAATCAAATCCTAACATTCCATCTTTTGATTAAATAAATCATCTCCTAAGTTCATCTCCTTTAAATTGAATAAATTAACCTTTATCTTACATCATCCTTTTAATTAAATAAATCAAACTTTATTTAATTAAATCTCAAAATTCATATTCCTCCTTTTTGATTTAAATAAATCAAAGTATCTAAGTTAAATGGGTCAAAATCACCCAATCATCATCTTAAATAAATCAAACCATGATTAATCTAATCCTAATCACCCATCGCATCCTCTAGCTTTTCCCACTTGCACAAATAAATCAATTAATTCATTTATTAAATCCTCATTTTCCCTCAACAAGGCATCTTTAGAGAATATTCCCTCAAGTTTGAATTTCAAAATAAGTTGACTTGTCCCTTCCAACATGGCATTAAATCCCCTCTTACATGTCCCCCACTTAGCATTTAAGTCCCTTTTTCTCCCTCCAACAAGCCAAATTTGAAATTTGAAAAGGCCAACTAATCTCATTTATTAGCACATTGACCAAAATTTGCACATCCTCCATCCACTCACATTTGGACAAGTGGCTCCTTCCTATTGGCTAAATCTTTGTCCCACATTCACCCATTTTGCTTCTTCTCTCATCAAAATCTTCTATAAATTTGAGGTATCATTCCTCATTTTATCATCCACCATTTATGCAAAGTTACTCTCTTCACATTGAGCGCTGATTTTGTCCACTCCATCTTCAAGGTATTTCATCATTGAGCTTATCAAGGATTGGGAAAGGGTCACTTCTAACAAGTGACACCAATCCATTAGGGAATAGGTATATATCATGCTTATTTTATGCTTTCAATTAGTTTATCTTGTTTGTGAGGTAGGATGTATTATTTCATAGGAACATTTGTAGATTTGTAATAGCTTGAACTAACCCATTGCTAATGTATGGTTGAGCTTTGAGATGCTTGCAGATTTATGGTGTACACATAAATGACACAAATTTATGGTTGGGAAAGGGTCACTTTTCACAAGTGACACCAATCCACTATGGAATAGGAAGGAAAACAAAAGAAAACAAAGGAAAGCGAAAGGAAAGAGAAAAGAAAACGAAGGAAAACAAAGGTGTAAAGGAAAAGCGAAGAGGAGGGATTTTCATTTGCAGAAGGAGCTTGCTAGAAGTGATCTTTGAAGAATCTTGGAGAGAATTTAAGCATTAAATTTGGAGTTGATAAAGCATTTTTTAATGCTTGGAGATTCTGTCTTATGCTTTAATTTTCTGTTTTAGACTAACTCACTTGGTTTTGTGCTTTAAAACGAACATTACAAAAGCTTTCAATTTTCATTGCAAAGGGGTTAAAATTAACTTTAGGAAAATTGACTAGATTTCATTTGAGGTTAACAAATTGAACAAATCAAATTATCACATTTCCTTTGGTGCTTAAAACGAAGTCATTATTGCTTTGTGGATCTTAAAATGGATATGTGTCTTTTGTGTTTTGTAATTTTTTTGCAAAATAATCTCATCTAAAAGGGCGTATGCACTTCTCTCGTGCTTCACAACGATCTTGAGAATCAAAAGTCTTTTTGATGACATTAAGTTGCATAAAAGATTGCCTCCAAATTTTGATTTGGGCTTAAAATTGGACAATAAACTTTGCGAGTGTGAGTGGAACCTATTGCATGTGTTCTCCCTTTGTTTCTAAAAAAAGGTTGATTGAACTATGAATATGTTTGCTCGCTTTTGTTTATCTTAGAGGGCCCACCTTGGGGAAAAAGTACTCACCCAAGGGAACGACTCAACCGGTAACACTCTAAAACCAAGAATATTTCCAGCCAGGATATAAATGTGGGTATTGGAATAAATGCCAGTATCACGTCGTTGACTTCGACAAGAAGGGAAACAATGGTCTCTCGCCACGTTGGGTCAACTCCTATGAACGGAAAGTACGAATTAAAACCTTTGTTGTAGAAAGGCCAAAATCCCTATCTATTTGTTGGTGCAAGAATGGTCGTTCTGAAGCCATCCCACACTTTTATGGTCTTTAGTAGAAATAGAAAGCATGCCATGGGAGTTTCATCGGTGTTGATGCTTGGATGCCTTGTATAAGTGAGTGTCATGGAGGGGAGCCAGTGGGGTCAAGCATCTAACCATTCGCTAAAGATAAGCGTAGCTAGACTTTTCCAAGTGAGGACTCAACAAATATAGTCTTTCATATCCATAGAATTGTGCTTGTTCTTGGTTACAAAATTCTTTGCTTGTTCGAAAACATTTGGAAACAAACATTTAACATCATCATCAAAATTTCAAACCCTTTAGGAGGCAAATACAATTGACCAAATTCACGTATTATTGCTTACCCTTGGGATTTTATCCTTAGAGGTTTCTAAACACTTGGATTTACATCTAAATTTTCCTATTAAAGTTAAACAATAGGTAACCCTTGCCTTGAATTCATCAAATTTCTACATAACATACTTTGTGGGATTCGAAGAAATTGAAACATTGGACATCTAGTTTGGAAATCTAATAAAGAAGTGTTTGTGGTAAAACAAAGTCATTAAGCAAAGACTAAAAAACAATTGGACCCCACACATGTGTCTCCAATGATTTCACACAAGATCAAGATCAAGAAACCAAAGGTAAAAGCCCTTAGTCTGAAAGACCATCAAAAGCATCTCTCAATGCTATACAAATTCAAACGAAGATTGCTTTTTAACTTTTACATAAAAGCTTCAAGAAACAATCCTGGTTTGTACTCATTCTATTATTGTCAAAACCCAAATCTTTTTAGGGAGTTTGAACATCTTGTTTAGAGAAAAGCTTGTTCGTCAAAACCGAGGTCGAGTAAGCAAGTGTCTTTTTAGGTAAACCTAGGATCAAAATCAAACCTTCATTCATCTTTGAACATCAAAACCAAAATCATCTCATCATCAACTCGTCAAAAATCTTGGAAAAATCCTTCATGTTAAAATTTGGGCAAATCATTTGAAACCAATCCAAAATCACCTTGTTTGATTGAATGCGTGTAGATGCATCCTTCTCCACATATTTGATCAAATTATCAAAACTTGTGAACAAATTCATCCCTTGATAACATCCAACATCTTGGGATTTAGGAGTTCATTATCAATATCATCTTGTTTGGATAGGAGTGTTTAGATGAATCCTTCTTCTCACACCTAGGAAAATTAGCATCTTTTGAATGATTTAACTCTAGGACAACATCCAACCTCTTAGAGTTTATGAGTCCACCAAAATCTGAATCCAAAACAAATCAATCCTAAATCAAGTCCTAAATTTTAACATACCCTTACAAATTTTCTCAAGAACTCCAATCATCCATCAAACATCCATCTTACATCCATATCATTATCACCCTTTGATCCTTAAATCGTCCTAAAATTTATCTTTTGTCCCTAAAGTTAGATCAACCCAAAGAATTAGAGAATTCACCTTCTGCATTCTTGAAGATTGATCCCTATTTTATGGTGCAAACTAGATCACAACACAAGAGGAACATGGAAGCCAACAAAGAAACATCTACTTTGAGTGAATTAAGTCAAACCACTCCTGAAATGAATCCCATTGGGTCTGGCAGTCTCATGGTTAACCTTCCTCCATTTTCGCAAGACCATCAGGAGGAAGGTGTTCAAATGGAGGATCTTACGAATAATCCCTTTGGAATGTCACATGAGGAAATCACTGAAATAATTCAAAATTCGAAGAATCATAAGATTATCAACATCATGATGAGAATCAATCCATCACTATACATGCTCGAATTAGCAAAGCAAGGGGCTAAACTCCCCTACAATTTTGATGTGAGCACTATTGTGGAACCATATTTTCGAGTCATTCCTCCAATCTCATCTACCATCCCCATTTCATCTGCCCCCTCATTTCAAAACATCACTCAAAACATCCCACAAATCACATCATCCATTGCTCCAATGTAGCCCATCGTTAACAAAGGAAGTGCATTTTTCAATGCATTACAAACACATCCTCTCGTAAACAATAAGGATTTGAATGCAAACACCATCATGGGACAAACCATACCATTGCATACATATGTCCCTCTCACCTTTCATGATCCAAATGACCCATCATCATCATTCCACGCAACACCCCAAACCTCTCTCCCCATAACCTTGTAAGGAGAGGGTGACATGTTCGGACCAAGGGGCATTTTCGACAACACACCATTTCCTCAAGAGGTTAAACCCCTCACATTTCCACCACTTCATCCATTTCCATCATCATCCACACCACTTCTTGGCTTAGGGCTTCCACCTTTACCAAATATCAATCAAAATCAAACCAACATCTTGAACATGAATCAAAGCATCATGCCAAACTCTCAAAACTTGCCATTGACATTGTAACAATAGATGAAAACTACACAAGCAATCACCACATCATCAACCACCCCCCTAACATCTCAAAACATGGTCTCTCAAGGACCAACCACATCGATCACACCATCTACCAATCAAATCCCAATCACCAATACGACAACGCCTCTCACTTCCACAACAAGCACCATTCTGAATCCAGCTCCAGCTCCACCACCACCAAGCTCCAATACATCAAGCCAATACAATATGGCATTGCAAGCCGCTCAACAAGCTGCTTATCAAAAGGGATTCCTGAAAGTAGAAAAATAACAAGTTGTGAAACTAGCTACTCAACAAGCCACACAACTAGCTGCTCAACAAGCCACGCAAGTTGTGCAAGTTGCTCAAGCTGCCCAAGTCGCACAACAAGCGCAACAGGCTACACAAGCCCAATCCTTATTGTAGAAACAATAACAACAAGCCACTCAAGCAACTCAAGCTTCACAGGCACAAGCACAAGCTCAATCTCAAGCTCAAGCTCAAGCCCAAGCTTAAGCACACGCTCAAGCCAAAGCCTAATATCAAGCACAATAAGCACAAGCACAAGTGCAATATCTTGCACAACAACATGCAACGCAACAATAAGCATATCAGCAAGCACTAAAGCAATATCAAGAACAACAGGAAGTAGCCCAATTAGCAGCTCGACAACAAGCGCAACAAAAAGTTCAACAATAGGCATTAATAGCAGAGCAGCAACAGGACCAATAACAAGCGTTGTTGGTACAACACCAATTGAAAGCATACTTGGCTCAATAGAATATGAAAACATCATCCATCAACATACCAACCAATCTTCCCATCCCATCGACAATCGAACCACCTCGAAACACTTTCATCCCAACCCTTATCCGCAAAATGATGTGACAACACAAATCAGGTTGCTCTCGCAACAAGTGCTTGACCTTCAATTAGGGCGAACAACAAAAAAACCTAGAAAATTGTGTTCTTATCCATTCGACAGAAGCCTTATAATGAAACCATTCCCAAAGGGATTTGAGATCCCCAAATTTGATAAGTACCGTGGGATGGGAAACCTTGAATTCATATCAGAGAATTCTAGGTTCATTGCATGGAAGTCACGTATGACAATACCTATTTGATGCAACTATTTCCTAGGAGTTTGGCTGGCCATGCCATGGAATGGTTCTCTCGCCTACCTACAGGCATCAAGAAATTCCAAGAAATCATAGACTCATTCATCAAAAACTACGCATGCAATATTGCCATGGATGTCAGTCTTGAAGAACTATCAGCTTTGAAACAAGGTAAGAATGAATCATTTGCTTCATTCCTACAACGATGGCGATCCAAGGCCAATAGGAGCAAAAGGGTAATGCCCGAGGAACAACAAGTGTGCACTATCATATCCAACCTTGATGGCCTCTTGGCATTCCATCTCAAAGTCCAAGGGATCACCACGTACGACCAGTTGATTTCCAAGGCGCTTAGCATCAAACGAGCCCTTATGACACAACCTGGAGGATCAACTTCATATCTTGAACAACAAAACAATTGCCCACCCACCAATTACAATGATAAACCTCGCGCGTGGGCAAGAAACAAAAATATTACCAACAATGGTGTCGTCGATGCCAAAGTTTTCATCAGTTCCCCTTGGAAAAACACACCCGCACCACAACAACAAATCCAAAACCATCATCAAAACAACCATCAAGTGAACACAACAACACATCAAACAAACAATCAAGTGATCAATAACGCCAATGATCAAAGGGTACTGCCCCAACGAAACAAGAATTCCATCAAGAAAAAGTACACCACTCTTGGGGAATCACTCAAAGTCATCATGAAGAAACTAATAAATGAAAACCTCATTAAAATTCCCACCTATGAGAACTACCAAGAACCAGACGTTAAACCTCCTTGGTACAACGAAAATCAGCTCTACGACTTCCACAAAATCAAAGGGCACACCACTAACAATTGCATGAGGTTAAAGAACATATTCCAAGACCTCATTGATCAAAGAATCATAAATGTGGCACAACCAACGAGAAACCAAAACCTCAAAATATACATGAATCCGATGCCTAATCATAACAATAAAGGGAACAATAACACTGATAAGGGGAAAGGCACCTTCAAAAACGTGAATCATGTGTATGAAACTGTCATCACCTCCCTAGATGAACACTGTGTAGTAATCACTATCAAAGGAGCTCAGTCCGATTGTGGAGTCACCACAAGAGGTGGAAAATTTACTATCGCAGGATCATCTCAACCAAACAAAACTTTCATGTCCAATTCAAGATTTGTTCCCAATGGTTACAATGTCCTTGATCAGCTAAAAATAATGCCAACACAAATCTCCATCATGGAGTTATTAAAATTCTCATCCGCCCACAAGAAAATCCTTGAGGAAGCATTGACTTCATCCACCGTCCCCGTAGATCTTGATGCAAAACAATTCCAAGCTATGGTTGGAAACATCATTACCCTAACCTCCTTATGTCCTCTAATCAGGATCTTCTTGCTCAACCATCTCATAACTGAGCACTCCATTTAGAGGTCCTAGTGTAGAAAAGTAAAGTCAAGCGAGTCTTGGTGGATGGAGGTGCAGGCTTGAATATTTGTTCCCCCAAGCTCATTAAGAAGTTAAAAATCTTAGAGGATTCCATCGACAAAGGAAAAGGTATTACAATCAGAGCATATGATGATTAGGAAAGAGTGTCCCAAGGCACAATCAGAATCCCTATTCAAGTAGGGCCAACTATCATGGAAACCACCTGTCAGGTCTTGGACCTTGAATTTCCTTATAACATTCTCCTAGGACATCCATGGATCCATGCAATGCAAGCAGTAACATCAACTTTCCATCAATGTGTCAAATTCACATATGAAGGAAAAGAGGTTACCATCCATGGAGATCCTGAACCATTCTCCTACTGCAAGAACCTTTAGGCAAAATACTACAAAATCCCTCAAGTTCCTAAAAATGATGAAGGCCCATCAACACCGTACATTGATCTAGCCACTCTCGCTTCCACTTCTGTGACAGACACCCACCACTCCCGCCATCTGCACCATCTTTGACATCAAATTCATCATCAAGGATAATGGTTGTGGAAACTACACGATTCCCAAAAATGCTTTTGTGGTAGGAGAGTTACCACAATCTCCTAGATCACGAGGATATCCGCAATCAAATGAAGCCTCCACATCTCAAACATCCCTTGAAGAATATCCCAACTTCAGAAGTTGGGGAGATATCAATTGAGAAGTCATAGAGGAGGACCCATCTCATCTCCTATACCAAGATAATAGACCAACAACCGATCTACCAATGGATGACAAAAGCAAAGGTTTGCAAATGATGCTCGCAATGGGCTATGATAGAAACCAAAGACTTGGGAAAAATGACAACTGGCTTATAATACCTATCATTCCAGAGACACGAATGAGAAATATTGGCCTTGGATGTACCCCTCCGAGTATAACCATACGTGGTCGAAGTCCTCTAGTTAGAAAGGTCAATAATCTTCCTCAACAATTTGCAACCAAACTTCACTTACCCGTATCTACAGGTCGAGTCATAAACAAATTCACATTTGACATAACTAACATATGTAGTAGTAGTGGTGACAAGGATCCTATAACCAACCTACCTAGGCTCTTCGAGGATACCACCCTTCTCATGTTTAGCACCTTATCCTTTGAATCAGACCATCAAAATCATGAAATCAGCCTAGTTTACCCCCAAGTCATTGATTATGGCCAACGAGGACCATAGATTCTTGACACATTCGAAAACAATGAGGTGCTCTTATAATTCATGGGACTATGGGATAATATTATATGTGGGGATCACAAATTAGGATTCATCATTGAGATAGATACACAGGCCTATTATGGGGAAATGATTGAATCCCTTAGTCGCAAAAGTGAGAAATTAAGAATAATATCTAGGTCCTTGAGTGAAAACCACACTATGGCACTCTCTAACATGAAAAAAGTAAAAAAGAAAGGACACATCCAATGGCGAAAACCTCTCTGAGGTGCCTGAGGATGGGGGATTCAATATTCCTTTCAAAGATCTTCATTAGGAAAAATCAGCAGTCCTAGTAGAAAAGTGCAATCCAGTTAATCTAGGAACAAAGGAGACCTCACACATCACATTCTATGCGGAATCGTTACTATCAGAAGAACAATAACTCCTTGTAGCCTTCTTGAGAGAGAGATAGGTAAACTTTGCATGGAGCTACGTAGAAATGCTAGGGCCCGATCCAAAATTTGTAGTTCATCACCTAGCAGTATACTTTGAAGCAAAGCCCGTTAGATAGAAGCTCAGGAAAATGTACCCTTAGATTGCCCTGATAGTCAAAATGGAAGGGCATGTGCAGGATCATGGTATGCCAAAAAGTGGCAATGGAGAAAAAAATACGTGTTTCTACGACTCAAAAAAGCGAAAATGCCAAGTTGACTTTATGGGGCTCGGGTGACTACCGAGGCAAAGCAAAAACCTAGATTTGAAAATCGGATATCCGATTTTATTGACACATATATATATCTATTTCGGGCCGACTAAAACTCATATTCATTCAACATTTGCTTAACCGCGGCGGGCGCACAGTGGAAAGTTGTTTCCGCAAATCAGATATCCGATTTGGTCAAATCCATCTGCAAAAGGTTAGATTCTTGATTTTTTATTTGCTCTAATCAAATTTTCAATTAGATTTGTTTAATTTTAGTTGATTTTTTTCAAAATAGGGTTTTTTGATAGATTTTTTATGAAAAATTTGAGTTTAGCATGGATTTTGATGAAAATTGAATGTTTGCAATGGATTTTCACTTAAAAATAGTGTTTTTTATGTATTTGGATTAAAAATTAGAGAATTTTATAGATTTTTGTTAAAAACTAGGGTTTTTGTTGGATTTTTAAAAAACTAGGGTATTTTTATACTATTTTCATTTATATTGTCTGATTTTAATTAGATTGATTTGTTTTTATATTTAATCAGGCATTATGGCTGCATGTATATAAAATTAAAATTTTGTGCATTTCTAAAAGTATTCCTATTGGCAGACCTAAACATCTTCAATTAGGATCCTCAGATACTATATCTCATTTTTAGATTTTAAATTTAACAAAAATCAACCTCATCAGTCTAGGGTGCCAATTCCCTGTCCAATCAGTTTTGACAAAGATTTGGATCATAGTTCTATCTCTATGATTCTTATGTTGTTTTGGGTTTTGTGTGTGCAAATTATTTTAGTTTTTGTTGGATTTTTTTTAAAAACTAGGGTATTTTTATACTATTTTCATTTATATTGTCTGATTTTAATTAGATTCATTTGTTTTTATATTTAATCAGGCATTATGGCTGCATGTGTATAAAATTAAAATTTTGTGCATTTCTAAAAGTATTCCTATTGGCAGACCTAAACATCTTCAATTAGGATCCTCAGATACTATATCTCATTTTTAGATTTTAAATTTAACAAAAATCAACCTCATCAGTCTAGGGTGCCAATTCCCTGTCCAATCAGTTTTGACAAAGATTTGGATCATAGTTCTATCTCTATGATTCTTATGTTGTTTTGGGTTTTGTGTGTGCAAATTATTTTAGTTTTTGTGACTATTTTGTGTTTTCCCTTCATTGTATGAGCATTAAATTGTTTTGAATCTTGTAGAAAATTTATGAGCTTCATGACCTTGTGTCACTTCACTAATACCCACGTGAGATGTAGTTGTAGACTTATGGCTTCCTATGTTGCAATCATAGCCAATGTTGAGCTTGATTCTTATAACTCTTTCACTCAACGTATTATGTCTACCCAATCCATCTTATATTCCCTCCCTAGTCCTACATTACCCATGTCTTTTTTGTAACCTAACATTTATGTGGACTTGGCATATGTTATTTCTAAGGTCCCCAATGATAATCTAGAATAATTGGATAAAGACCTACAATGAATTCAACAATTCTTAAGCATTGAACCTTTGGATGGAGAAGCAATCCCTCTTTTGGATAGCATTGGGAAGTTGGTAAATGATTAGGAAGGGATAGAAGTGTTACGTAGCCTAGCTAATATAGTAGATTCTAATATTCCTTCGGTAGCTAGTTTCACGAAATTTTTGACTAATGCTCAAAATCCTTTTGGAAAATAAGTTTCCTCTCCCACAATAATGCCTTCTATTCCCAACTTTACACCTCCAGTCATAGCATCAATGATGGAATATAACAATGGTTTAAACTCAAGCTTAGGAATTTCTAGTGGAAATTATAATAGTTTTGTCCCTTCACCTATAACACCTCCATATTCATCACCCCTCCTAAACATGAAATATAATATCCCACCATTCCTCCATACTAGTTCACCATACTTGAAAAACTCTCACAACATGTGGCCCAATGATCTTGTGATAAATCAACTTTTTTAAAGCATGACATTATTACAACAACAAATTTCAAACTTAAACCAAAATCAAACCAATAGTAAACATCCAAAATACCTTACACATAGTTCATTAATGTTCACTATTTTAAATACACCTATACTACAAAACATTGAAATACCTCATTTGGAAAGTACAATGGTAAAAATATCCTAATAACCATTTGTTAGTTTTTACTACCTTGTGTAGAGACTTTATTTTTGAAGATTCACTCATAGTGAAACTCTTTTCTAGATCATTGAAAGATATGGCCTTGGATTGGTTTTGTTCATTGTCAAACAATCAATTACCTCCTTTACACAACTCATTAGTGATTTCCTCCAACACTTTCAAGTGAACATCAGTCCTCAAGTTACATTAACAAATTTAGTTCATTGTAATCAAGGACCTAAAGAGAAAATAAAAAACTTTATGAAATGATACTAATACCTTTATTTGAAATTCTCCTATAGTCTTCAAGATGTTGACATTCAAAGGGTGTTTATAGGTAACTTACAACCTAATATTCAAGATAAGAAATTGCTAATGAAATATCCATGCTTAACACGTTTTTGTATAACCCTTCATGATTATCGAATATCGATTAGTTGGTATGAAGGTACCCCTTCATAGGCTCCTATTGGTCAATCATATAAGTCATGCCTCAAAACAACTATCAATCATTTAAAAAGAAAAACAAAAAATTCATTACTTGATAAACATTCATGTCAAACTACTCATAATATTGAGACAGAAGTAACTACTGTAAACATAACTCTAGATATAAATTTAGGCCATGAGATAGGAAATTTTCATAGTTGTTTGATTCTCTCCATGTGATCATGTTACAATTGTTAAACAAGAATATGATTCAACTTCCTCTAATTAGTCATATTCAAACAATTAAACCTTTACCACCAAACTTTAATGCAAAAACATTTTTTCAATATCATCGCATTAACCTCACATGATGGTTATAAGCATATTTATAAATCCTTCAAGTGCAAGACCTTCATTCTAATCAAACCAGCTTGGATGACTCATTAACGACAAAGGAAATAAATTGGTTTTTTCACCTAATCAATACTTCCTTACAAATATTTACAAGCCCATTGCCAATTCATTCAACAAACTTTGTCTACCAATGATAATGAAGAAGATGATAATGATTTTTCCATCTTTATAAACATTATTAATATTCAAAATCATAAAGGAAAAACCAATATTTTGTTTGACATTTCCTTTTTTACGTGATATTGATTCTTCTATAATCATTAATTCCTACGGCCTTTATACCAAGTTTGAAACCCTAAAAGGGGAATACTCTATTGATCCCATGTACATAGTGAATATGATAAAAAGAGTTATTGTATGTACATGAACTTTGTGCAGATGATTATGAACAATCAAAAGCATGATTAAAAGCTCATGATGGTTATGGCTTCCCTATAATTGGTTTGATAACTCTCCCAATAAATGTTGGACCTAAATAGTTGGGTGGTTTTGATAGATTTTGGCGAAAAAATTTGAGCTTAGCACGGATTTTGGATGAAATTTGAATGTTTGCATTGATTTTGACCTAAAATAGTGTTTTATGTATTTGGATTAAAAAATTAGAAAATTTTATAGATTTTGTTAAAAAACTAGGTTTTGTTGGATTTTTAAAAACTAGGTATTTTATAATATTTTCATTTATATTGTCTTAATTTTAATTAGATTGATTTGTTTTTATATTGAATCGCATTATGGTTATTTATTTATGAAAATGCACTACCCCCACCACCTCCACCACCTCCACAGCCATCAATTCAAGAATTAATTTCTAAAAAATTGCAACAATTAAGGGGCATTTCTAAAGTTTATATGAGAGTCCCTCGATTATCTTCGATGTCAAACACAATGAAAGAAATAATTAAAAATATAGAAACCCTCTCCTCGCAACATAATGCCTTTCATTCATGGCAAGAAGACATGAGAGAATATTATGCATGTGGATTGTCCTATGATGATGTGAAAGATCTTGGAATAACCAAAGCCCAAATAGCCTCTTTATTTGTTAACCCCCGCACTGGTTTGCCAGTTAATGTTAATAAAACAAAACTTTCTATAAAATGGTGCACCCATAGAGACATTGTAGAAATTTTTTGGGATCGTTGGTGTATGGTTTTTTTGAAACCACCGAACAACAATTTGGATGTACCATTTTACTTTATAAAAAATTATATAAGTTTGTGTTAGGGCATCATGTCAATTACTTTGACATTAGACTTCCTCTGCAAGCAGGAGGTATGCCCCGTGATAGAGCAGGCGCTTAGGAGAATACCCCGCCCCACATGTTCTCCCTTGCCTTCCTCCGCCACCTGGCAATATACCATCCATATTATGCGTGATGCAGCCACACGACCGCTCCACTTATTCACTCTTTGAGTGGTCTTTGGTTTCGCGATGCTCAGAGGTAGCCTCGCCCACATTCCGTGATGTTGGTGATGGCTCGAAAAGTCAGCCGCAGATCATCCTCAAGTAGGGTCCACATATTTGTGTACCACATACCCTGCTCCATGCCACCGACATGCTTGGTCCTCTTGTACGCCACTCGGCTTGAGCATCCCTAGACACTTCCGATTATGACTTCCACGATGTGGACATTATAGATCAGACGCAGGGGAGTGGAGCACACCGTACAGAGTCCTCTCCTGCTAGAGAGGGGGACATTGGAATAGTGACACAGGTAAAATTTAAGTTGTGAATTCATAACTTGCATTTGTTTTTAAATGAATATTAATAAGAGATAGCATAATGTACTAATATTTATTTACATGGTCTATTTAATGCTTGATGTCCTGAGGAGGAGCTGATAAATGTGACGGATAGCACCTTGAGGGCCATTTCATTTGGCCTGGACACACACACAGTATATATTTTTGCACTCACTCATTTACATTTATTTATTGTATACTTTCTTGTCCTTTGAATTATCATTAAAATGAAATTATATAATAACTTTATATGTTTATCTTATTTTCCTCTTGTAGGAAATACTCATATGCAGCTTTGTGTTCTTGTCCATATTATGGAAGTGTAATGTTGGATAAGGGAAAGGTAATTGAACTCAAATTTGATAGAATTAAGAATTTTAAGATCTTATATTGATTATACATATATTGACATAGATTGGTAGTTTCATATGTACTTGTCATTTTTATGTGCTGGGAATTATGAGCTATACGTCCTTGTTGACAAGTGACACAATGCCCAAAGCAATACGTATTGGAACACTTGAAGGAGTAGGTGTTGAAGCACCTCAAGGAGGAGGTGTCGAAACACCTAAAGGAGATAAAGAAAAAGATCAACCTAAAGAAGCATGTGTTCATTTTATTTTGTGTTTGGTATTTATATGTTCCTATTACTGACAATTGTATGCTAACTTGGATCACTTTTATGTTTTTGTTCACCTATATAGATTGAAATTACAAAAGATGGTTTGGTCGGTTCTTGAGAGGGCATATTCTAGAACTCAACTTTGAAGAGACGGATATTTGGTAATCAAGATTACAATTTTAGAGTTCAATTATAATTTAATGTATATTGATTTTGATGTTAATTATTCAATTTTAAATTATATAGTGTATAACTAATCTCAATTGTGGTTTGACTTTTCTTGTGCGCCTACCTTCAGAGCCAAACAGTGCTTCAAAGAGGCTCCATTTTGATGATCCACTAGTAGTTTAGGATGAGATAAACATTTTGGCATGTAAATTTTGAATAGATATCGAGATGGAATATGCCACATTTTGTAAATATTTGTTAGAGTTGGAGTTGATGCCATTTTTGTATATGGACATACACTTGATTATTGGATAATTCGATATATAGCTGACAATCGAAATTTAATTGCCTCCTCATGTGCATAATTAAACTTTGAAATTTTGTTCCAAGGGAGCAATGGTTAAATATCTTGATGTATAATAGCATAAAAAGAATGGTTATATTATGTAGTTTATTCATATTGTCGACACATTGCATTGCACATCTTTCAAACTCAAAGCATTACCCTTCACATTGCATATAACAACTAGGATACCGAGTAGATGAAAAAATTTCACTACAATATAGTTTTTACAATTCAACCTAAGCACTATGCACTACTTTACAAAGACATAACTAATAATTAAAAATTTATTCATATTATTGATTACATTGCATTACACATCTTTTAAACTCAAACCATTACTTCACATTGCATAAACATCCACTCCAAGCACCTATCCTTGATGTACCTGCCTTTTAGCTCAGTCAAATAAATGCTAGGCACCAATTTTAGTTAGTCTTGTCAGTCTAGGTGCCTATTCTCATCCATCATGCCACTCAAAACATCATTTTAGATCCTCCCAAGCACCATTTTTACCTGCTGCTCACTGCTTCATGACTGCTAGGCACACTTTCAAAAGCCTCATGTCGCTAACTCACCTTCCAATTAGGTGCATGTTTTGGCTGATGCTCTATAAAAGACCTCTCCTTCTACCACTTAACGTTGATAAAGCATAGACCTAGGCACCCTTTTATGTATGCTTTGATACTACAAATGAATGCCAACTAACTTTTAGGTAACTTTTTCTCATTGTCATCGTTTGTTCAGTCCTATATTTCTACTATATCTACCTTGGAATGCTTCTCAGCGGATTGATAAGTCACTATGACAAGATCAGATAGAAGTGACATATTAGAAAACTATGAAATGTGCAAGTATGAAAATTAAAATAAACAAAGAGTAGAACTTTATCTTTGAAGATACTTTAGCAGGTTGGAAACATGAATACCAATGCTACAAATAATTTTTTCTTTCACTGCCAAGCAAAACACAACATGCTGAAACATTCCAACATAATGACAAAGGCATGTCACACATATAATGGAATCATCTTTATATATACACTAACACATACCTAGACTTTCAAATTAAATTAATTAACCCATGCAAAAACAAAATCACAAGAACTCAAGAGCACACAAATTAGTCACTCACACACAAACTGTAACCAAACTAGCTTATGAGATTCAAGAAAATAGGTGTACTAAGAAAACCTTCA
>VDFB02047397.1:14491640-14628066 GCA_007258455.2 Sequoia sempervirens | reverse complement strand
AGTTAATTATTTACATGGAAAAAAATTACAAAAAAATATGCATCACATCCGGACATGAGTCCTCTACTTACATCTAAAATCTCATAAAAAAATATTATCATTTTATTATGGTTAGGGTGGTTAGACAGACAATTACTTCTTAATTTTTTCCTAAAATTTAAGTAATACTGCATTGAAATTTTGAATTTTCACCAAATAGATTTTGTTTAAAAAAAAAAAACCTAGTAGTTTAGAAACTATATTCAATTTCCCACATAATCTATTCTTACATGTTTTTGAAATAATATAGATAACTTATTCAAATTTTTACGTCAAGTTGCCTAACTCTAATTGTTCTGAATTTTCATTGCCACTTAAGGGCTTGTTTGGCATACCATGATCCTGCACATACTCGGAACTAAAAAAGCTATTAGATGCAAGATTCATTCGACCAATAGACTATCCAGAATGGGTGTCAAATCTGGTTCCCATCTCAAAACTTGATGGGGGCATCAGAATCTACACAGATTCAGGGACTTGAACAAGGCATGTCCAAAAGATGATTTCCCATTTCCCAACATTGACATGATTGTAGACATGACGGTAGGACACAAAATGCTTTCCTTAATGGACAGTTTCTTGGGATACAACCAGATAATGATTGCTAAAGAAGACCAACACAAAATGGCCTTCACTTGTCCATGGGGGACTTACTGCTGGAATATGATGCCATTTGGCTTGAAGAATGTAGGAGCAACATACCAAAGAGCCATGAAGTTAATATTTCATGACATGATCCATAAAACTGTTGAAAATTATGTCGATGACATACTAGCCAAATCTAGAAAAAGGAAGGATCATATAGCAACCTTAAGTGCCATTTTTGATAGGCTGGAGGAATACAAGGTTCGATTAAATCCAAAGAAATGTGTCTTTGGCGTACAATCAGGAAATTTTCTAGGATACATAGTATCAATGAGAGGTATTGAGGTAGACCCTACTAAGGTAAGAGCAATCCTTGAGATGGAGGCACAAAAAACATTGAAACAATTAAGAGGTCTCTAAGGTAGGCTTCAGTCCATCTGAAGGTTCATAGCACAACTGGAAGATAAACATAATCCATACTCTCACCTACTTCACAAGGGAGTAGCGTAAAAGTGGGATAACAAGTGTGAAGAAGCCTTCAATAAGATCAAAAGAATATCTATTTACACCACCAGTCCTCATGCCACTGATCCCAAGAAAGCCATTAATTCTCTATGTGTCAACAACAATAATAGCCCTTGGAGCTCTCCTAGCTTAGCATGACGAAAACAGGACAAAAAGAGCCATATATTATATTAGAAAGACAATGGTTGGGCATGAGTTAAATTACTCATTCATTGAGAAAGCATGTCTAGCAGTAGTGTTTGCGTCACAAAAATTTAGACATTACATGATAGCACACAAAATAAAACTCGTTGCCAAAATCGACCCTCTCAAGTACTTACTATCAAAAGCAATGCTCATTGGAAGAATGGCCAAATGGGTCATGATACTATCAGATTATGACATTGAATATGTGGAATGAAAAGTAATCAAAGGTCAAGTAATCACAGATCAACTTGTAGAAGCACCAATCTATTCAGAGAATCCTCTCATCTCAGAGTTTCCAGACAAATCCATCTTCAATCTCAACATAGCCGACCACTGGAAACTTTACTTTGATGGCTCATACACGCAACATTGATCAGGAGCCCGTGTCTTCTTTATAACCCCACAAGGGGACTGCATACCAAGGTCCTATAAATTGGAATTCCCATGCACCAACAACATTACAAAATACAAGGCTTTAACCATAGGTCTCAGAATAGCAGTGCAGTGGCACATCATGGCCCTTAGAGTATATGGATATTCCCAGCTGATAATAAACCAAGTGAACGGTGAATACCAGACTAAGGATGATAAGCTCACTCCATACAAAAAAATGGTGGAGACTCTCAAGGAATCCTTTATCGATATCACATTTGAGCAGATTCCCAGAGCAAACAACAAAGCAACATACGCCATGGCAATGATTGGATCCTTACTGGACATCCCTCACAACGTCCCAAAATATGAATTCTTGGTAGAGCAGCTTCTTATACCCACATTCGAGGTACCATAATTAAAATTTGTGTGTGAAATTGTTGGTCCCGGTGATCCCTTGTACCACGACATTTATACCTACCTGTGAATAGGTGTCATACTTGTTGACTTACCTTCAACTTTAAAATGAACCTTTGTCAAAAAGGCATTCTAATTTGTCATCTTAGGAGATACCCTATATCGTAGGAGCATAGAAGGAACCTTATTACACTGTTTAAATGTTGAGGAGGCATTGACCGCTTTAACTGAAGTACATAATGGCATATGTGGTTCACACTCAAGTGGAATGACCCTAGCCAAGAAATTGCTGAGGATGGGGTATTGTTGGCCTACAATGGAAAGAGAGGCACATAACTACGTCAGAAGGTGCCTACAATGTCAGCAGCATGGGGACCTCATCCATGCTCCAACTCAAGAACTTCATCCCATCATCACACCATGACCCTTTTCACAATGGGGACTCGATCTCATTGGAAAAATTACTCCCACTTCATCTAATGGCCACAAGTTCATCATAACTGCCACTCAATACTTTACCAAGTGGGTGGAAGCCATACCCATGACATATATAACCAAGAAGCAGATATCAAAGTTCATCCTGAACTATCTCATTTGCCACTATGGTGTCCCACAAGCCATCATCTCAGATAATGGGACACCATTTAAGAATCAGGATGTCCATGACTTGTTAAAAAATTCAAAATCCAACATTGCTTCTCCACCCCATACTATCCCCAAGGCAATGGCCAAGTAGAAGCCATAAATAAAACCATTTTAAAGATCCTCAAGAAAACAGTCAATGGCGCAGGTCATGACTAGCATCTACAACTCAATCCCGCCCTTTGGGCCTACCAAACCAACATCCGCACACCCACCAGTGCCACCCCTTTCTCCCTAGTCTACAGATTAGAAGCAGTACTCCCCATTGAGATCAAGCTCCTATCACTAAGAATATCATTGCAAAACCTCATCACGGATGAAGAGTATCGAGTATCAAGACTAAATGAGCTGGAGCTACTGGATGAGCGGCACATAGATGCTTTAAATAATTTGCAAGTCTATCAAAAAAAACTCAAGAAGAGTTATAACAAGAAAATCAGAAGCAAGAATTTCCAAGTCAGAGAACTGGTACTAAAGGAGAATTAGAAGAATGTCTCAAATCCAAATAGCAAAGGAAAATTTGAACCCAATTGGTTGGGATCATTTGTTATCATAGCAAGCTATAAGTTAGGGGCATATTAGTTATCAACACCCGAAGGGGAACCTCTACAAGAGCCCATGAACAACTCTCATCTCAGAAAATTTTATACCTAATCTTTCAAGGTATAGAACCAAAAAATCTAAAAAATCAAAAAATGTCCTGAAAAAATGGTTACCTTGGCAAAAACTTGGAAAACAGGCGTCTTGGTGACAACAAAAAAATAAAAAAAGCAAAAAATCCAAAAAAATCAGAAAAAGGATCAAAAAAGTAAAGAGAAAATCGTCCTCTAGTGAAAACCACTTCGGTGGTACTTTGGATAAGTACCTTCGTGAAAACCTGGCAAACAGGCGCCTTGTGTAAATAAGCATGTTCCATCCATCAGGATCTTCACGACTTGTTCTGCATCATCCATCCATTACGTTTCCATCATCCATCGCATTCAGATCTCCATCCATCACTCATCCACCCATATCTGCACCATAGCTTGGTCTTGTGTTCGTATCATAATCCCTCCTAGTACTACTCGGCCCATCCTCAAGGTCAGTTTGTGCCTTTATCGAAGTAGTCTATTGCATCATGTTGGGGGCATGTACTCATCAGATCAGATTCGTGTATATTCTTGAAGTCCTAAAATCAAAAAATCCAAAAACATTAGAAAATCAAAAAATCCAAAAACATCAAAAAATCAAAAAATCCAAAAACATCGAAAACCAAAAAAAATCCAAAAACATCGAAAAATCACCAAAATCCAAAAACATTCAAAACATATCAAAATCCCAAAATAGGTCAAAAAGTCAAAAAAGCAGAGTCATCTTGTCGAACTACGAGTCTCTGAACCTTGAACGTAGGCAAGGTTGATCTTTGATCATCCCCTGAGACACTTAGGTCAGTCCTTTAGGAGTTCGTCATAATAAACTGACATTTCATCTGGTATATCTTCATCCGTAAATTAGTTAAGTCGTTAATCGAACTACATGGTCTGTGTGTGTATAACATAGGCAAGGCTAATTTGTTGATCAACCCTTGAGGCCCCTCGAATAGGTCCTTATGTTAGTCTCTTGGTCAAAATCTTAGAAAACCCCAAAACATTGGAAAATCAAAAATCAAAACATTTGAAAAATCTCACAAATACCAAAAACAGCCTCAAAATGTTTCAAAACTCCAAAAAAATCCAAATATTTTAAAAAAATCTATCTATCTCATCTTGCTTTCACCCGTAATAACATCACTCATAATAAACAATCATCATCCTCAACATTTGGTGAAACAATCATAAACAATTTTAATAGGTGAAAAAGTGAAAACTCAAAATGTCAAGTCTTAGGTTTAAGTCAGTACGTAAACAAGTTGGTCAACTCTTTGTGTCAATAGCCTATCATCCAATCAGTCCCATATCAATCATCTGATAACATCATGTCCTAGGATGTATCCTTCTTACAATGGGCATTATTTATCAAAAAGAACACTTTGGATAAACGAAATGACATGCCGCCATCCACTAACATGTCCTAGGATGTATCCTTCCTACAATGGGCATTATCTTTTGGCAATAGTTTTGGTTGTTATCCTTAAAAACACATTTCCTTTTGGTTAGTGGTATTGAAGAACATCAGCTTGTTTGTTTACTTTATCTTTGTCTTTTGACTTATCTCTTTGTGCTCATTCGAATAACCTCTCGATGATGTCCAAACAAATGGATTTAGAGAGATAGGAATGGGGCAATGATCATTATCTTTTGTCTGTTGTGCTTGTTGGATGTTCTTGTAATATAACTTGGAGAATACTTGCTTTGTTAGATATGCATGGAGGGTGTTTTGGGCAGCTTGTTGACTATTGCATTGATAGGTTATGCCTTTCCGTGTTTTGGTTCGAGATGTTTAAAACTTCTAAAGTGCATCCTAGCAAGGTTTTTGTATGTCAGGTGTGAACAAGAATACTCCTATCTATTTGTCGAGTCAAGGTCCATCACACTAAGTGCAACACCATCTTGGTTCTTTATACCTTGATGCATCGTGCTTATGCATGTTATCCAAAATAAGGTAAGTGGCCTTTAAAATCCCAATTCTTGATAAGCAAATCATCCATTTCTCGTCATCATTGCTCATAAAGTTGGCTTGTTGGATCCTTTTGTCATCATCTCATTTCTTCCTTTCCGCACTAACATCATGGCAAGATAGTTAATCATCATCACTAGCGCATCCATCCTGCATCCACAAACCATCAGCATTCTGCACATCATCTCACATGCATGTTCATCATCATAATATAGATCTGTTAGTCTAAGCATCTCATAAAACCATACATTTGCACAAAACATCCATTGCATAATCATATAGGCATTATCGCATCCTCCATCTCACATGCATTGCATTATCATTTAAGTTGTTTAGGACAATATAGATTGGTTATTCTAAGAATTTTAAAAAACTATCTCATTTGCATCATCATCATAACCATCCATTTTGAACCTCTTTATCGTGAGATCAACCCTCAAATCGAATCTTTTCACTCGATCTCTTGACGGGGCAATGTACTAGTGTACTTTCTGTTGGGGCATCTAAAAAAAATAGATTTTAATTGCGGCAAGTTTATTCTTTGAACCAACGCAGCAAGTACATTGCTTCAAAGAGAGAAAAAATGTAGACACTTAAAATATGCATGCATTTCAATTCACCATTTTAATTGAATAACCTTTATTTAATTAAATCTAACATTTCATCCTTTAATTAAATAGATTCACTTTATTTAATTAAATCATTACCTCATTTGATTAAATAGATCAATTTTTAATCAAATCCTAACATTCCATCTTTTGATTAAATAAATCATCTCCTAAGTTCATCTCCTTTAAATTGAATAAATTAACCTTTATCTTACATCATCCTTTTAGTTAAATAAATCAAACTTTATTTAATTAAATCTCAAAATTCATATTCCTCCTTTTTGATTTAAATAAATCAATGTATCTAAGTCAAATGGGTCAAAATCACCTAATCATCATCTTAAATTAATCAAACCATGATTAATCTGATCCTAATCACCCATCACATCCTCTAGCTTTTCCCACTTGCACAAATAAATAAATTAATTCATTTATTAAATCCTCATTTCCCTCAACAAGGCATATTTGGAGAATATTCCCTCAAGTTTGAATTTCAAAACAAGTTGACTTGTCCCTTCCAACATGGCATTAACTCCCCTCTTACATGTCCCCCACTTGGCATTTAAGTCCCTTTTTCTCCCTCCAACAAGCCAAATTTGAGATTTGAAAAGGCCAACTAATCTCATTTATTGGCACATTGACCAAAATTTGTACATCCTCCATCCACTCACATTTGGACAAGTGGCTCCTTCCTATTGGCTAAATCTTTGTCCCACATTCACCCATTTTGCTTCTTCTCTCATCAAAATCTTTTATAAATTTGAGGTCTCATTCCTCATTTTATCATCCACTCCATCTTCATGAGGTTTCATTCCTCATTTATGCAAAGTTACTCTCTTCACATTGAGAGCTGATTTTGTCCACTCCATCTTCAAGGTATTTCATCATTGAGCTTGTCAAGGATTGGGAAAGGGTCACTTCTCACAAGTGACACCAATCCATTATGGAATAGGTATATATCATGCTTATTTTATGCTTTCAATTAGTTTATCTTGTTTGTGAGGCATGATGTATTATTTCATAAGAACATTTGTAGATTTGCAATAGCTTGAACTAACCCATTGCTAATGTATGGTTGATATTGAGATGTTTACAGATTTATGGTGTACACAAAGGGAAAATGGTCCTTCTTGGTGGTAGCATTAAGTTCCCTATAATCAACACAAACTCATCTTTTCCCTCCTTTTTTGGGCACAATCACTAATGGAGACATCCATTGGCTATTTGAAATGGGGTAGATAAATCCTGCATCTAGCAATTTTTGCAGTTCCCCTTTTACAATTTCTCTTAGTGCAGGGTTAATTCTTCTTTGTGCTTTCCTCACTAGGGTGCAATCATCTCTGATATAAATTCTATGTGTACAAATTTTAGGGTCCAATCCCTTCATATTATGATAATACCACAAAAATTCATGCTTATGGGTCCCTAATAATTTTTCCAATAACAATTGTTGTTCTTCACTCAGTTTATTGTTAACATGTAGATACTTTCCTTCTGACACCTGCACTTGTGTAGTTAACTCTATTATAGTTGCTTCATTAACACATGGTACCTTTAATTCATATGGCAGAAATGTATGGGACATACCTGTTGTTGCAGGAAGTCTGTCTATAGGAAGAGCAGGCATAAGTGTCTTGATTGAAGTAGCAAAATGAGAAGATGATGCTTCCTCCACTTCACAATGGTTCTAAATGATGTTATCCAATACTTCATCTTTGTCTTGAAGCTGCATGAAAGAGCTTCTGCCCAACATCATAAGCTGCACCACATAATTAACTTCCTCAGCCTCTTCATCGACATGTGGCCATACAAGATTATCCTCATCATGAGATGGCTGAGCAGGAGGATAAATAACAAAATTTTTAGTGCTCTTCCCATCTGAAATGGTCATGTCATCTGACCAACATCCAATATATGCATCTACAGTTGCTAACCATGGCCTTCCAAGAATAATGGGATACCCACCTAGTGTAGCCTTAGGAGAAAGAATCATGAAGTCTGCTGGGTACTCCTAGGAGTCTAAAACTACCACAAGATCCTCCACTATACCATCAGGGTTAATAGTAGAACTATCAGCAAGCTGTAGGACAGTAGGAGTAGATCTCATGCTTGCAACATTTAGTTGCTATAGGATGTCTTTGGTCATTACATTTATTGCTGCCCCTAAATCAATTAGAGCATTATTAATTTGGATCTCATTTACAACAACTGCTACCACAGGACCATCTAGGTCATTGTACTTGGGGATACCCACTTTTCCAAGCATGATGTCAGCTAGTTGTCCCACCACATGAATTGTAGTTGGGTCTTTCTTTTCCCTACCTGGCTTCTTAAGGCATACTTCCTTGATTGCCTTGCCATAGATTGGAACATTCTTTATGGCTTAAAATAGAGGGATCTGGACACATATATGCTTCAGCTGATCCAAGATATCAAAAGTTGTATCCTCTTTTTCTTCCTTCTTCTTGGCAACTTCCAATCTTTGAGGAAATGGTGGTTCTTTTCCAGTCTTCTTGACTTGGACTAGTTTAGGATTTTGAGGTGCACTTGGTTGAATGGGATCATTTAGAGGTTCCTCCTCCTCTTCCATAGGAATCTCAGTGATAATGGGCTTGGAAGGGGTTGGTAGAGTAGTTTCTAAATGTAAGTGGATGTCACTTACACTCACAACATATGCATGGAATTGATTTGAATCAACAAAGTATGTAGGCTGTTGTTGTGGTTTGTTATTTGGATTGGGTGTGGGCCGAGCTGGTAGCTGAGCAGGTTTAGGTGCATTTGGGCTTGAATTAGCAGGTGGAGGCATTATAGCAGGCTGCTGGGGTGGAGAAGGTGGCTGCATGTAACTGGTTGTTTGGGTAGGCCATTGCTGTCCTCCCCTCCATTGATTTGTTTGCTGTAAATTTCTTGGAGGTGGCTGCCAATGCCCTTGAAATTGCTGCCAATTCCCCTAAGGTTGCTACCACTGGGGTGGAGAGTTTTGAAGATTGGGCCAAGCATTTTGAGGGTTACTCCAAGGCTGTGGTGGATATCCTCCATAACTGGATGGATATGGGGGTTGTCATTGGTTGCTAGATGAATAGGAATTGAAACATGGCCCAATACAAGAGGGTGGATCTAGTGGCATACCTTGTCTTGGAGCCCAAGGCCTCCTTTGTGCAACATAGTAGACTTGGCCTTCTTCAATCTGGATTGGCTTGAACTCAGATGCAATCTATTTTCCCTCAATATGGGCTACCATTTTGCATCTGTAGTCCTTCTTTTGTCCGCAATGGGGGCAATACTCTGCCAACATTGTGTCTGCCTCCTCTTGCATAAAGTGTATCTAGTTGAGTAGCTAGATTGTTTATAATGTCTTGCTTGAAGTCTACCAGCAAATAAGTAATCTCCATTCTTGAAACTCCACTGGTAGTTGACTTACCCATGGAAGATTGGTAAGCTCTCCTTTTCTTTGAAGTTGCCTTAGAGGATTTATAACATATTTTCTTGATATCTGCCCAAGAAACTTGGGAGGTATCTCCTCTCCCATCAAGTCCAAGGCATCGATACAACTGTCATTGATTCCTCTCAAGAAAAACAACTTTTGTGAGTCTTCATTAAGTGTATGGTGTGGATATTTTTGTAGGAAAAATAGAAACCTTGCAATATAATCCTCTAGGCTCTCATCTTCCTTTTGCTGCATCTTGAAAATGTCACTTCCTCTCATGTCATTGCCCCTGCAATATTCCTTGTATTTCTCAAGGAATTTTGTCTTCATGTCTTCCCAAGTTTCCACAGTATCTCTGCCTAGGCTCATGAACCATCTTAATGCAACTTCTTTTAGAGTGGTAGGAAATAGCTTAAGCCTATGGACATCAGTTGTATAGTCATAACTTCTGTAGAGTATATCAAACACGAACAAGAAGGTATTAGGGTCTTTTGTAACAAGTCCATAAAACTTGGGGAGTGCTGAAGCAAAGATATTTTTGATGTTGTCAACTTCATTCTGATGGGAAATTGGGAAATGAAAAGCTGGTTGGTTAGGTCTATTCCTATTTGCATCACCCATGCCTGCTTGATGTAGTTCCAAAGCAAAGGGGTTCTCAAGCTGCTTTTGGTCTTTAGAGGAAACTTCAGAGCTAGTCAGATCAGTAAATGCATCAGCAAAGGGGTGTTGATCTTCTTCTTCTTCTCTTGGAAAGTTCTAATATTCAACTAACTAGAATGGATTAGGATTGTTAGGAAGGAATTTTCCATAAGCATCCCTTCTCCTTCGTCTATGCATGCAGTATCAACTCACTATTAGCCAGCTCACACAAAGAATTGGTAGAAAATAAGGGGGGTTGTTATTACGTCCTAAATAAGGGTATACTAAGAACAACTTCTAGAAACACTACAGCAAGAAAAGCTACCAATGACTCCAAAGAACTCCCTAGTTTGACACCATCCTCGGTAACGGCACCAAAAATGTCTGCCTCCTACAATGATTCAACAACTAGGCCTTTACAATCGTGATTCAGAGATTGAAAATCTAACTTGAATAACAATTTCAATCATCATGAAGGTGCATTTAACTTGTCAACCCAAGGACGTGAACTTCAAATGGGTTAGCACAGTATGTGCACTAGGAACCCAAAGTAAGCCATTTTCATTCTACAACTAAGAAAGACACAATGCTGAAAGTAAATTGCTTAGAAAGGAATAACATAAATGCTAACCATCAATCAACAATTACACCAAGCTGAAATACATGACATAAATGAAAATCTGAGCAAACAAATAGGACACTACTCTATCTGCTTTGGCTACAAGAACAGTCACAAAATGAAATTCTTGTGGTTGCAGGAATAGTCGATGCCAGATTCTTAACTAATTACTAAACAAAAAGTAATACTAAACTAATACTAAACTAAAGGATGAATTACTCACCAAGTGGGCCCCCTTGGATAAGTATCCTCTAAAACTAATGAGAACTCAGATGCTTGAACTCAGAACTTTATTTTATTCACTGTAAATCATAAGTACAAAAGAGTAATATATCTGTATTACTGAAAACTCAAGAATGCAAGTACAATATCAAATCACACAACCTCTAGAGAAGGAGCATCAAATCTTTATTTATACTATCAACTAAACAAGGAAATCAACTCCATGAACTGGGAGGATGCCATTTAGGGAAAGTAGAGAAAGTGGGGCGATGGTTATGCATGCATGGAATCTGGTCAGACATGCATGTCCAACCACAGATTTAGTGTTGCAGTAACGCACATGTTTGCACAACATCAATAATGACCGCTACAAGGTAGTTATGTTTGGTTTGCGCGAGAAATCTCCTACTATCGACCTCCTTTGACCTTTGAATGATTCCCTTGCTGGATGTTATGGTGCATGCCCAATTGGCGATGTCTTCCTCAATTTAGCATCCTCAAATTAAATATGCATGGAAATGTTAGTATTCACAATAATTGCATATCTGTAACCACCTTAAGGAACATTCATTAACCACATGTAAAATTAATATAGATAGTTCATTTAAAATGCCATTTATCATTAAAGGTTTGCAGAAATAAGATTAAGCCCAATGTCTATAGTTTGAGGAAAATATCATAAAAGTATCAACACTTAATGTCAAAGTCCATGATAACTTCAACAACTAGATTGCAAATTCTACCCAAAAATGAGACCATAAACTAGACTCATCAACCCTTGGTAGAGAAAAATAAAAAAAGGCTTGTTTAAGTTTGAATCTATGCATTGCATGAGATAATCAAAGACATGGCAATATATGAGGGTTTTGCAGGTTGTTTATTGTAGATCTAAGGGTTTTGGGTTTGTTGTTATGATGGGTTGTTTGCAGATTTGGGGTGTGAGAAATTTTGTGTAAAAAGGGTTTTTTGACCATGTGTTAATATGGTGGTTTTGCGGGTGAGCTTTCATAAATGATCTCCTAGCCCAAAACATACTTCATGGTTGGATCTGGGTTGGTCGAGAGACGAAAATTGATATATAATTTTACCTATTTATATTATAGTGAAAAAATCCAAAAAAAATTTAGCCCGAACCCAATCGTACGACCGTCCAGTGCATTTGCATAATAAAATAATATTAAAAAAAAAAAATATCATCCATTAAAATTTTCCCAACAAAATTATTAAAAAAGAAAAGAAAAATTGAATTAGTTAAAATACTGATTGAAAGGCTTTTAAAAAAGTTTGAATTTTTTTTTAAAAGGGCATGTGGGGGGGTCGGCCAACCCCCACCGTACCCTCCTATAGGCCTGTGTCGGAAAACCTGCCGATGGTAGGTACAATGTACCTTCCAGTAGGATTGCAAGTGGGCCCTGCCACAACCCCACATGTTGGGGTTATAAAATCTTTTAAAATGTTTTTTAAATAAAATTTCCATTGACCTTTTTTAGTCTGCCATGAAATTATCAAAAGGAGCCCAAAATTTTTTAAATGCTAAAATTTAATTATTTTCAAATGAATTTTCAGGTTCGCCACCCAAGGAGCAGTGCCACCTGAGTGGGGCTGCCACCTAGCCACCGGTGGTGGCTAATTTTTTTTTGCTTCACATGCAAATTGTTGCTTTACTTTAGAGGGGCATAACTTTCTCCTAGATTGTCCATTTTTGCTCTTCTTTGACTCGTTGGAAAGCTGAATCAGTGCTCTACGCTGTGGTGATAGTGGTTTTCTAATATTTTATAGTTTTGACAGTGTTTTTCATGTTGGAAGTTAGGTGTTTGTTTTGAGCTTTGAGAGGGCATATCTTGTGCATACGGAGTTGGATTTTGGAGTTCAAATAGTCGATGGAAAGCTTGTTTAGAGAACTACATAGTGGATCAAGTTTGGAGTTGTTTTGAAATTGTTTATTTGTTGTTTTCCTTATCTGAGCTATTTATGAGTTTCTTTGACTATGGTGATACTATGAGTTTATGGATGATCAAATCTTGGAGATTTGATGTTGGATTCATTGTATGCTTAGTTGTACATCTCAGATTATTCTACCATTTGACATGGTTATCGGTATATGTTTGGATTTGTATGTTGCATTGTTGTATCTACAAGTTGTACAATTTTCTAGGCGGTCTATACTTACATGTTGCATCTATGACTTGGACATGGGTTGTCTTTGCCCATTGATATTTCAGTGTTGATGCATGTTTAGTTTTTGGTGGCTTGGTTTAGTCATTGGTTTGTTGGTTTTGTTGTCATGTTGAGGAGGTAAGACTATATTACTAGGTACAGTCATGATATGAGACCTATGCAGTTGACTATGATTATGAAAATATGTGGACATGGTTGGGTTGATTTTCTGGTACATTTGGTGCTAATCGTGGCGTCATGGATGTTTCTTGTGCTTTAGAGACTTTGGCATGTCATGATGGTTTATGTAGGTGCATGGTTGGTGGTGTTTTGGTTTGGTGTTAGGAGGTTGTTTCTCATCTCCTAGATGCTTATTTGGTTCTTTGACTATTGTACTTGGATGTGGACATGTTTGGAAAATTAGATTGGAGGTTGATTTGGTGTTTGAGTCATTTGGTCTATATTCTCTTAGATATCCTAGTTTGCACTTTACTGGTGTGATGATGAGTTTGCATGTTTCAGTGATTGTATCTACAAGTCATGTAGGTTGTGGATTAGCTACCCATTTACTTGTAGTGGGATGACTTGGTTATGAATTTTTTTATTCACTAGGTTTGATTCTTTATTGTTGTAGACTTTGACAGTTGGCCTTGTACTTGGTCATTTGTACATTGGTATGTGTGCTTACAGATGAGAGGATGGATGTTTCTTATAGTACCTAGATAGTTTTTTTTTGGGACTTGTAGCATGTGGTTCATCATTATGTCATGGATAGATTGATTACACTTTTCAGTGGGAGCTTTTGATAGTGATGGATTGGTGGTGATGGATATGTTTATGATGGTTTGGCAGTTGTAAGCATCTTCTTGGCTTGGAGATTTTGGTTCTACTTGTTATGTTACTGACAGTTCAATTTTGTGTGTAGACCTGGATGATCTTCATGGAGAGGATGGTTTTCATGATGCCATGTGCAACTCAGTATCACAGTTTAGTGGGAGTTGTTGGCAGTGATGTGGATTCACCTTTTGATGGTGGATGTTCTTTTGTAGTGTTTATTGCTATCATGGATGGACTTTTGGATTCTAATTCTATGCAACGAGGGTTCATTAACATCTTTGGTTTCATTGAAAAAGGATGGTTATATTCATGTGGTTTGGATATGTTGACATCTTTGGTTTCCATGCAAGACTTCTTTAGTCTATGGTTGAGGTGTCATGCTTTGTTTTTCCTGATATGTGATCCTTGTTTTTGATATGATGGTTATGTTATTATGTCACAATTTACTCTTGATTTTGGATTGGAGTTTTGACATGATACAGGTGCATGTTATTTTCTTTGGTACATATGATACTCTTTGAGGAGGTGTGAGATCATGATGTCATGTTTATGTTCCTGATTCCTAGGATGGATATATGACTTTGATCTTGTGTGGTTCTCATGGTATTGGGTATATTGATCATTTGCTTGATTACTTCATGATGATGCTATGTTTCATTTGGATTTTGGAATGGATTGGTTGGTTATAGGTACTCATGGATACTTGGAGACATAGGTGAGACTTGATTTCTCTTGTGATCAGAGACATGTGTTGAGATGGTTACTCTTGATGAGATTTCAGAAGGAAGTTCAAGGAGCCTACACCTTGGTTGGACATGAGTTCAAGATGGACCTATGAGGGGAGTGTTCTTGGATGAGTCATGATGACTTGGATATCTTGGAGGAGCATTCCCATTCCCCACTCTTGGTATTCTCGGTGGTTTCACTTGAGAGGTATTTCCCATTTTTTCTTTCAGGTGCTTTATGTTTATGCTTTATCTTCTCATGCATATGGATCTTGAGCTATGGATATATGGTTTTGGAGGGTTCATTTGAGGAGTGTTGGCATGTCTATCTCCTTATGCATTGTGATGAAATTCATTGATGTTGAGTTTAGGAGATGTTTTGGGCTTACTTCCTTCATTGGGAATGGACTTGGTTTGATCTTCTTTAGTTTTGAGAGGCTTACATCCATGTTGATTACATGATACATATGTTATGTTTGATATTGGTGATTGAACGGTTGGGTGTTGTCATGGATTTTCTTTTGGGGTGTAGTGGAGGAGATCATACTTGACACAATTGGCATTTAGAGGTGTATTTAGGAGTTTTTTCTACAGGTATATGATGTGTAGAGTATTCTCTCTTTGGTCTTGGTTATCTTCCTAGATGTTTAGTTTCACATTGCATTGGATTGAGGTTTGGCTAGAGCTATTATTATCACGAGCTTGTGGTCATGTTTTTTCACTTATGTTCTTGGGTGATGACATGGAGGTTCCTTTATCTTTTTCCTTTGTTGGGTGTGGAGAACTTGGGAGAGCTATGGAGACTTGTGGTGAGAGTTGTTCTTGCAGGTTATTGATTTACAGGTTTGCATATCACTGTGGATGATTCCTTGGTTCTACATGATGTTGTTTACAATTTCTATATGATTCTATTGGTAGACTTGGTATGCCTCAATATTTTTTAGATTTGAATTACCCATGTGCTGGGAGCTCTTGGATGTGTATGTCATTCTTTGATAGGTTTTGCACATGGAGTTTATGATTGTAGTTTATGGGTGTATATGTTTATGGAATGAGTTTACTGTAATTTGTATACCTTGTAGGTATGGATAGTTGGATGTGTTGGTACTTTCTATGGGTAATATTTTAGCTATGGGTTTGTGTATTTTGACAACTACTGGTGCATATTGATACCTTTGGATTGAGTGTTTGCATTTGGGATATCAGTTGAGCAAGACTTATGCTTCATTGTGACAGATTGTGTGGCTTCTCTATTGGATGGCTTCTTATCTTTGTGCATTGGCATGATGGAGGATGAGAGAATTCATGCTCAGGATGGTGGTCACTTTGATTCTTGTTGTAGGTATCTTGATGGAGCACATGGATCATTTTGATTCCATGATGGTATGTGGCTATATGGATTGTTCATTTGATTCATGTTTTGAGGTTACTTGTTCCCCTTATGCAATGTATACAACAAGTGGGAGAATGTTAGGATATGGTGTGTTTTACACCTTGCATAATGTATTTAATGTAATTATTCTTGGGGCCACTTTATGTTGCATGTAACATTGGGACATAAGTTAAGTTGCTAAAAATGTAATTATTTAATATTGGGAAAAATAAATAACTAAAGTACCCAATATTAAATAAGGGG
This sequence comes from Sequoia sempervirens, assembly GCA_007258455.2. Classification (NCBI taxonomy): domain Eukaryota; kingdom Viridiplantae; phylum Streptophyta; class Pinopsida; order Cupressales; family Cupressaceae; genus Sequoia; species Sequoia sempervirens. The sequence goes on along the minus strand of VDFB02047397.1, from coordinate 14,611,835 downwards.
ACATGATTGTGTAATCTCATGGTTTTGGTCACATAGTTTTGTGTAATACCACTTGGTGGTTTTGTGGGAACTTGCTTCTATAAAAGCAACCACAAAGGTAGTTGTTTAGGGTGGTAAGTTTGCATGTCAACTCTGGTTAGCATTTGTGAGGGTTTGACGCATGGCATGGGATGTGTGGTTGCATTCTTGTTCACATGGATTGCTTGGAGAGGTCTTGTTGCTTCAATGGTGTTCATGGAGACTCTGAAGATGTATTGTAATCTTTATGGCTGAATAATACATGAGAGATGGATGCTTTTGTTGGTTGGGTTTTTTTCCCTCTTGAGGGTTTTACTAGGGTATATCTTGTGTCATATTTTCATGGGTATGTTGTCTATTCTCTTGCATCTGGATTCTAAATACTTAGTTGCATAGATTTCTCTTTTGGGTTATGTGGAAATTGTCTTTCAATGGCTGCATGTTTCCAACAGATATGCAAGGTGAATTGAGCAAGTTTATGGTTTTAAACAAGAATCACAATAATAAGTTGGTTTGAAAATGGATCTCAAAAGTTTGAATATGATTTTGGCAAGAGTTTGACCTAATTTTGACTATTTTGTTCAAAAATGATGCTTGGTCTGAAATTGTGAAGTGTTGTAATTTTTCAGGTGTAAGGTTTGTTTGCTTGTTTGTTTGAAAGACACACACATAAAAAACAATGTTTTGTTTGTTTTCACTTGATAGTTGCAATTGAGATAAAACACATTCAAGTACAATCCTAGGCTAGTAGAGATAATATTTGTTGGATTCCCACTTGGATTTCTCTAGCCACACTTATTCAAAGCGAATAGCTTAGAATTTTGGTGGCACTAGCTCCCATCCACAACACTCACTTCTCGGGCACACCAAACTTTGAATTCTCAAAGACCCGAAGATCTCAAGAAATTTTCTATCTCAACTTTGAACTGCGGGAACGTGGTATGATTTTAGAGGTTTGACCTCTTGTGATAGCAAATAGAAGGATTTTGGGCTAAACTGTTGGTTCTTTAGTGAATACTTAGGGACAACTCCCCACAAGAGTCTAGCAAGCTACTTATGGATTTAATCACTCTATTAGGGGCTCTTAGACATTTTATAGTTGGTACCCTGTTTCAAGTGACACTGTACAACAAGGGAAAAGACCGCCATGAGGACTTGATAGTTTAGTATTATCCTTTTATATACCAGCTAGAGTGAAAAATGGTTGGAGTCGTTCCCTCTTGTGAGGTAGGCCCCTCTAAAAAAGAAAACTTGAGTGTCGCTAAAACTTTTCTCTTGCACCCAGGATCATGAAAGCCAGGGGAGAGGATAGTGTGTGTTAGCAATAGGTCCACTCAACACATGAAAAATCATGCCAAACACAGAAAATAGATGTTCTTTTTAAGCACCAAATGAAGTGTTTGCTATATTAAAATATAGTTGGTTTGAAAAAAATAAATCTTCAAGGAATGTCTTGCACCAAATGTCATTAGTAGTTTTGATTTTCAGTCTTGGACAAATGAGAGTTTATGTTTTTTTGAGTCTTGGACAAATGAACCACAACCATGCAACAGAGTTTGAGCGGGAAGAACTTTCAAGAAAGTTGTAGCAAACAGAAAGTTGGTTGTATGAGAAAGGATGATGATAACAATGTGATACTACTAAGCAGTGAACCAAGGATAAGCTTGCCATGACTCCATATGTGCCACGTTCACTAAATCTCTATCTTATATCTCGGTTCTTTCTTTGACGGCAAGTGAATTTCCTGTCAATTATCAACCTTGTGGAATTCTAACATTTTGAATAGTAGCCATTGAGGGAAAGGTGCGGGAATAACTCCAACTTAGAATCTCTTGAATCTTATAAAATGAGATTCACTGTTCCCTAGATGGGATTTGCTAATGTAGGCAAGAATCATCATGATATTAGAAGTGCCAAGATTACAATTTAGGGCTAAGGTGTGGCCAATGATACTGCCAGAGGATTTGATTTATTTGCGGGGGTGGTCTATGGGGAAGAAAAGAAAGCTGGTTAATTACGATGTTGTGGAGAGCATGTGGCATATTTCCATTCAGGAAATGAACATAAAGGTTCATGCATGTAATAGGTATCTAATTCGATCATGAACACATCTCCATACAATGATGAATTTCCTATTGCAATACTGCAAAAGATATGATATTTTTAAAATGCATGTAAATAAAGCCACATGAAAAAATATGAAGCTGTTAGAAATTGTAAAAGAAATGCATAAGATAGACTATTTGATAGAAGGCCCAAAGATAAGGCATTGCAACTTCAACTTTTCCAATGAATAAAGACTAACAAATTTATGAAACCATTAAAGTATTTCATTGCGAACATATATCATCTTGCACAACAATCAAAAAGTGTCAGAAATCAATAGTATTCACCATGCAAAAACAATATTCATTTGCCATATTCCAATTATATTCATCTTCTAGGTTCACATCAGGTTCACCATCTATATCGGGGTAGAATTTTCAGATTAATTGCAAATAGTATAATAAACCAAACACTAATCAACAATAGAGAATAAAGAAAGCAAGAAGCATAAAAAATATGAAACAAAGTCACCTAGTCTTCAAGCCTCTATTGATTGACCTCTATTTCTCTTCTCCATCTTGCTATAAATAATACAATTTACCTTAGATTTTAAGTACAACTATAGCCTTTGCCTAAGACTAGCAAAATATTAAAGAATTTAATTATCTCAACAACACGATAGCCTATTCAAGATTTTCTCAGATGATCAAAGTGATAAATAACAATGCTATTTATAAAGAGCCAGCTAGAAAATGAATGATTGAGATTGAAAAGACATTAATTTGATCAATGGCCGAAATTAGATGAGACGAGATGAGATAAGATTGAAAGTGAAGGAGAAAGAGAAAATTAATTGATTTTTCAAAAAAATCAATTAGTTTGAAGAGGAAAGTAAATTTTGAAATAATGGAAACATTATCTCATTGCAAGAGGAAAAAAGCAAGTTAACTTTATGATTAAATAAAAATTTAATTCAAAAAGTGAGAGAAAGGACAAGTCATTAATTATATAGAATTTAATTTATTTGTGTCAGAAAAGGCTAAAATGAATTAATTAAATAATTTATATTATTTATTTAATGAAATAATTTACGACATTAGGTAATAATTAAATAATTAAGATTATTTAATTATCAAAGATGAAAAAGCGGGTTTTAATAAATTCACAGGCTTAGTGATAATTTCTAGGTGTGTATAAAGGGTTTTAAATAGTACGTGGGTTGCAAGCTTCATAACACCTAGTGTTTTCCAACCTATAATTTTATAAAAAGTAAAATGTAATGAAAAAAATTGTTATTTACACAATAGGAATGTAATGAAATTCACCATCAAAATATATAACAAGTCTTAGTTAGAGTAAAAATTGCATTTCAATTTCTTTATATGTTCAAAAAATAAATGCATAGTATAATGTAGGTTGGAAAACACAGTGAATTTTGAGTAGATGGTTTATGAAACCTACAACCAATGCATTATCTAGAATTTTTAAGGTGCCTTTTATTGCAGGTATGAGAATTTGGTGTTCTCATTGATGTCAACAAGCCTATGTTGTCATTGTTGGTATTGTCTATGTTGTTGCATTGATGATGCTTTGATTAGTTGTTGTATTGTCTATGGGTAGGAGAGGTAGGTATAGAGAGAGTTAGGGAGGGAGTGAGGGGTAGGTGGAGAGAGGTTGTGTGTATGTGTGAGGGAGAGAGAGAGGGAGATTGTCTCCACCCAAATGAGAGAGAAGTAAGGTGGGACATGTAGGTATAGAGAGAGTGAGAGATGGAAGTAGGGAGGGAGGAAGGTTGTGTGGGAAGAAGGGAGAGAGAGAGGGGAGGAGGGCGATAGGGAGAGGTAGGTAGAGAGAGGTAAGGTAAACATAATAAAGGTAGGTAGAGAGGGATCTATGTAGGGTGGGAGAGGTAGAGAGAGGTGGTGTTTGTGTGAGAGAGAGAGAGGAGGGGAGGGATAGGTAGAGAGAGGGGTAGTTAGAGTGAGGGAGATGTGGGATGGGAGGGATGGAGGGAGGGAGAGAGAGAGAGGAGGGAGTGACAAATAAGGGATGGGTAGGTGGAAAGAGAGAGAGGGGGGAAAGAGGGAAAATGGGAGGGAGAGGAAGGTTAAGAGGGATGGTGAGAGATGAGAGATAGAGAGAAGTATAGAGGTAGGGGGAGGTAGGTAGATAGAGGTAAGGTTGAAGGAATAGAGGGAGAGGTAGTTAGAGAGAGTTGATTAGAGAACTCAAGTTTTAGTTGTATTATAGGTTTGAGATGAAATATCTAGGAGATCTAAACACATCCTTGGTATATAAATACATAGAAATATGGATAATAATAAGCTATATGCTTAAACTAGAGGAAGTATCTTGAGACTATTCTATAGTTGTTCTACCCTATATCTATATCTCTTTTTATAGAAATTTGAAATTTACATAAAGTTACTAACCAAATTGACTACTTTAATCCATACAAAGACCCTTATAGTTTAAAATCCAAATATTCTTGTTATCTCTTGGATTTGCACCCTATTGAATATGAAATTCAACAATCCAATGAAAACATTGGAAGGTCTCTCAAAATGTGGGCTTTGAAAATGAAGATCAACCTCCGGAGAAGGCCGAATTCCTCTTGGTTCTCACCTAAATCTAACTTACTCTACTGTTCTATTCAAGGAAAAGGGATAAAGAAAACATAAACCAAAAAATTGAAAGTGAAATTGAAGATGATATACTAAACTAAGATAGGACATAAAACTCAGACTCCAAACACTTGACTACAATGACAAAAATTACACTTGCACAACTTATTGTTGCATGCTTCTGCATAAGTGCTTCACAAAGAGGTCGTAATGTTTAGACTCCTAGGAGGAATACAACTTCATAGCTAAAATCTCTTTACATTCTTTGATATAGTTTGCAACCGACATTAACATACTCTTGCATAAAGGTGTTAAAATTTGAGACAAAGTTATAAGGAAATGAACAATATCTCACAAATAACTTGATCAATCAATAGAATCCACACAATGATGTAAAAAACAAGTAGGAAAACATTCACAAATCAATGATGTCCAAGGTTCTTATTGTATTTCATATCCAAAAATGAGTTACAAAAGTATGCCAAAAAATGACTGAGGACTGAAAAGTCACTAAGTATCAAAAAATGCATAATAGGAATTGAGTATAATGAGTCAAATGAATGCTATATCAACTCCTAAGTAGTTGCACCAAAATAGGAACCAGAAACTACCTTGGGTTGGATGCCCCCAAAAAGCCTAAAATCTAGCAACTAGATTCCCTCCAAATGAGCTCCCATGTGTGAAAAAGGCTAAATTTGATCATGCCAAGCATCTAGGCATGCAAAACCACCACTATATTCTCTCCATAACCTCCAACAAATTAAATTAAATCCCCTACATGCTCTCCATATGTTTACAAACTTTCTCTAACTCCCCATAGATGCTCTCATCATGTTTGCAAAAGAAACAAATCTTAGCTAAGTCATTTAGAACATTTACAAGACATCATACTTTTACTTTGCACTTAAAATAACACTTAAAATTAAGTGATTTATAAATCATCACTTAAATAAAGTGTTTTACATTTATAATCAATGCAAAAATAAAAGCAAGGTTCAACCATGTTGAAGGTGAATGTAAATGTTTTATAAAGTCATCAAAACTCCTACGCATAACATACATAAGGGAAATCAAAACAAGACACAAGACTTAGAAGTCTTAGCCCATGAGGAGTATTAGTTAGCATGTATTTTTTTAAAAAGATAGGAAAAAATGCCTAATCTTCTATCAACATACATTAGGGTAAAAACCCTAAGTGACAAAATGATGCAAAATATGTAAAAAGCATTTCATTTGTGACTTTGAACTTTCTGGAGACCTTCATGCGCCTCCAACATAGGGTTTGAGGAAGCTCTGCAGAGTTTTCCATGGTGGATTTTGACATTGTAGAGGCACTTTCTATGTAAAACTTTGTCGATTCTTCTCAAAGAAAATCTGGTAAGTTGTTTTTGAAAGTAATATTGAGTAAAAAGCTCTATTTTCAATGATTTTTGGGCCTCTTAGGCCGTGAAACCTGTTGCTTTTCCTAATGCATCCTCATTTTTTTCATTTCTCTATATGTTCCTCTCCACATTGGGTTGCCATGGCTATACTGAACTCGAGCCTCTAGGATGTTTTTTCATGGAAAACTCATGCATTTTGAGGGTATTGATATGCCAAGAAAACTACAGAAAACACAAAGGTAATGACACCATCCATCGATTCTTGGATTATTTCATTCTCTTCAGCTAAGATATGCTCTATTCGAGCTCAATGTGAATGGAATAATAAGTTTTCTCTTTTTGTTTTCTGATATCTTTTGTTCAAACCATCCATGATTTCTTGCATCTAAAATATAAATGGTAGACCCTGGGCCATGGCCATACCTTCTACATATGTTTGCTTCTTTTGCATTTATGTACATATGTATATAGTTCAGCCCAGGGTTTGCAAGAAGAATGCATTCACTGTGTTACTGATGCATTTCCTTGTAGAAAATGGTATCTCTTGTGTAAATAGCTATGGCCACACATTTTTTTGTAGGAATTGAAAATTTCACTCTCATTTCCAGATTTTAGCAACAAAGCTAGGGTTCTTTGTTTTAGCTTTACAACTCCTCATTTTGTGCTTTTGTACTGAGTTTCATTTACTTTTGAGAAAATGAGGGTTTCTATTTAAAATGCATTTTGGAAAAGTTCCTATCAGGAAGGCCGTGGCTTTGTTCTTCCACTCATTCTCTACCATGGCTGTGTTTTACTAGAAAGCTCGAGCTCTTAGGTACAGGCTATGAGTTCAAATCTTCCATTCTGGGTTTTTCTCATATGCAATCTGTTTGTGGTACTCTCTTTTCCTTGTGGGTATCTAATTTTTTGCAATCTGGGTCAATATTGTGCACGAGGGTTTCATTTTTTTGGGTTTGATATTTTACTCAACTCAAGATCTGTATCATTCTAATACTGCAACTTGTAATCCCATAGCACACAAAAGACATGGGTATTCACATGACATAGTCACATTTTACCTTGTATTTACCCTCCTTTTTGCTCATTAGAGCTGCATCATTAAATAGCCCAAAACACTATCATGCTCTTAACATACCATGGTAAATAAAACTCTGTCATCACCTTGCTTACTCTTGAAACTCAAAATTTAAAATGAATGCTTATCATATTTCCTATGAGCTACATTATTGTTGGTTTCCTTCATCTTTAGAAATATTGTGCTTCACTTACAGGAACGAAAAAAGTATGCTGCTACAACTTTTCTTTTGAACCTAAATGGACTATCATTGTGATTTGCTTCCATTCTACACTTTGCAAGACTATTTTATTCAAGATGTCTTCTTGAATTATGCTCTTGTCAGATGCAAAGGTCTTCAAACACTCTTTTGTATGAATGTGTTCTCCCTTACATCATTAATTTGCACCAGTATTGTTTATCATGTATCCTTTGTGGATGTTGCTTGATCCTCTATATACTTCCCTACAAGACCTGTCATACAAACTTGGTTGAACCTCAAGGGTTCCTCCATGTGTAACCCTTTCTTGTCATTGATGACTATACTTTGCATGACTCTTTTAACCAGTGACATAAATAGTAGTCCCTTCTAACTTTTTCCTGGTAAGAAACCAACATACCCTTAATTGTTATTGTTGCTCCTCTATAAACAGGGGACTACAGGGAACTATCTTCTATTGGCTGCTCTTGTTACTTTTCAGTTATTGAGCTCTTTTATGCTTACATTGTTCCTTAATATGTTTAACCTGTATGGATGCCTGCATTAAATGAATGACACCCATTCTTCATTTTCTCATCATGAATGTCACTTTCTTTTGTATGCACTGCTCTTGGGGACAATATATTTACATAGTAGTTTAACTTATGCATTTCACTCTCCATTTATTGACACATAGCACTGTTTCAATAGCTTGATGACTATGAAAAGAAAACAAGACTATCCCTCCATTCAAATACAAGGGAGGTTGTTTGATGTTGCAATGTGACACATGTGCTTCTACAGGACACAAAATATTATATCCATATTGTGAAACTATATTTGCTTTTGTATTTTCTTATAGAAACAATAATAATGCACCTTGTGGAAATAGTTTTGAATGAATTCTTGCATTATGAATTCACAAATCTGATCATGCTCCACCTCATTCTGCTATGTGAATCTAAAACCATTGTTGATTGTAAAGGTGACAACCAATGCATAAATGACTCATGTTACTAATGAGTATGTTGTTTCCATTTCATTCATGTTCATGTTGTGCCTTCATGGAATAGTACATAAATACACTTCTTTAATTTGTTTTGATACATGACATTATCAACATCCTTTATGATTACTTTGAACAAGCATATGTCACCTATGATAGTGACTGAAAACTCACTATTATAGATGATGTATGGTTGCTTGAGGGAACCATAAAGGAATGAATTACCTTTCCATGATTCTTTAAAGCACAATAAGGCAACATGCTGGGCTCAACCCTTGTGGGAGCCACATTTTATCCCACATTCTTTAATCAAATGAATAAAAAAAGAAACAAGGATTTAACCTATACCTGCATAAGAAGCAAACATGTTAGAGAAAAATTGAGCATATGATGGATGTGTTTGATTATTCTCTTTGTTTTCTTAGACATCATTAGTAAGCTATTTTAATGCAGATGAAGGTCAAGCTATATGTTTTTAGATGTTTGTAGATATATAGATTAGAGATCTTTCATTGCTCTAACCAAACCTCATCTCACTCATGCAAGAAACCTAAGAGCTGGAAGGAGCAACAACTAGAGGCTAGACAAACATGAAGGATTGAAGCTGATGCAGGACAGACTCAACTAGGATTCATCATTTAGGCAATGACAGGTCACCCTTTTCTATATGTACATTTATTTTCTACAAATGTATAGTTTTTTTTTTATTTGCATTGAAACAGTTAGTCTCACGGCTTGTGTTCGACATTATCCATTTACATTATCAATAAAGATTACTTATCTCAAAAATATTGTGCAATCTTTCCTATATTATATGCATCTGCATAAATGCAATCTAGTAATGTAATATTCTAATTTTGTTTATGCACATAAATGTAATATAAAAAAAATAAAAAATGTACCTTACTCTTCATTTGAACATCACAAAATCTCTACGTGATTGAGCTATTAGTGAAAATAGGTAACAATTCTATACCCCTTATATGAAATTATGTACCCTTTTAATCCATCTCCTATTTATAAAACTAATTTTCTCGCATGACATAATTTGATTAAATGATCTTTTATACCCCCTTAAGCCATCCTTTTCAATGTGTCCATGATTTTCATGATTTTAAATGTATAAGAACTCAAATAAGAAACACATACTATTAGAAGTGAAGAAAGAGTTAGAGAATTGGACTATTTAGTAATCTAGCATATAAAATAGGTTTATGTTTATAAATTTTATTATTTTTTGTGTTTAATAAGATCTAACAATTTTTTAACTGATCTATACACCAACATTGGATGGAATGACATAATACTTTGATTGGGTGGAGTCACTCCCAAGAGTAGATCAAGTTATCCTCTAGTTGAGTTGGACTAATGAGGGTGGTATAGGTTTTCATTGTTTGAATCTCACCATTCATATATTTTGACATCCTCACTTATTGTGACATAGACCAAAACACTTTTTGGTTTCTTGGACCTTTAGGGGAGTGTAACACAAATTTATCTTAGGTATATCACATAATGGGTGTCCTTGTACGAATGGATATACTTGTATTGTAAGAAATATTCATAGGATGAGAGACAAGACTAAGTAATTTTGATGGGAGATGATAACCCAAAGGATACATTTAGGATCCAACTTACTTTAGTTCCTTCATGTCCCATTCCATCCCTATGAAAGGTTGCCATTGATTTAATTTTCACCCACTTTTCAAGAGAAAAGAATACAACCATGCTTAGATGGTCAAGGTAGTGATCATTGAGCAAAGTGAGAAATTTAGTCTTTACTTAGGGAGTTGATCATCCTACACTTCTTAGGGCCATGAGGTGGCATAAAATTCATCACTTTGATATGGTCACATGAGTACTTGTGACTTTAATTAGGTGAGAACTAAATATTTATAAACCCTTAAATAAAAATGCACTAGATATGGATAGGAGATCAAGCTATATAAGTCTACTATTGAGTGGTGAGATCTATGATAGATATAAATTTCCTAGCCAAGACTTATATAATCTATTGGAAACAAGGCTAGGAACAACATGCCAAATATATTTCCAATAAAAATTATAAGGCAATATACATATTTAAAAAACATAAAAAGAAGTAAAAGATAAGAAGAATATTTCATCATCAAAATAAAAGGAGGTTAATGATGAATGAATAATAAGATCCAAATATGTAGATATCTCCTCTCAAGATAAATATGTATCCTCCAAATGTTGCTCAAAAGTCCCCAAACCCATGTCAAACAATTATTATCATGTGGAGAAAGAACGACAGGGTTTAAATTTTCCTTGATAATAGCTAAAGAAGAATGAAGTATCTCAAAGAGAAGATGAATACAATCAATAATGTCTCTCAAATCTAAAAGATTGCAATGTCTTCCAAGTAATCATCACAAGTAACCATATCTTAAAGATAATGTATATATTATTTTATTGAATCATAAGGAGTCATGGATGTAGCAACACAAGTATCATTAGAAGCAATGGGTGATGGAGGAGATGAGATATCAATGCATGTTATCAGACTACACTGATCATACCCAAATGATGGTGTGCCCTCATAATGTGTTGAAATAATAACATGGTGTATTGATTGATTTTGGAGTGCATGAAGTTTCTATGGCATCTAAATATTTAATTTCTTCACATTCATCAAGCTTCAAGTTATTTGAGAATCATATGATAGAAAAATATCAAGTGGTTTTGGACAATCTACAACTAGAAGGGAAAAGAGTATTTGAATGTTTCCAAAGAAAATGGAGTATTGGTATAAGACCTAAAGGTTGCACAAGAGTTATAAGGCAACATATTATTTGATCTAGTAAGAAATTTTACCAAATAAAGTTGTATATATAATGATGCTAGTGGATATTAAAGAGTTGAGAAATCAATAGTGTATGAAACTCTTATGTAAATCCTTTTTATTAGTAATATATAATCAATAAAAAAAATAAAAAACCAAGAACACAAACTATTGAAGAGGAGATTAATTAGAGAAAATTTAAGTCCATATGCAATATATGCAGTAGTAACACCAAAGAGAAGAGGAAAATGGAGAACACTAGGTGTTATGAAACCTACAACCCACATATTACTGTAAAAAACCTTCCTCTTCATCCCTTTGTCCATCTATCCCCCTCTCTCTCTTTCCACCTAGGTCCCTATCTTTATCACTCACTCCTTCCTTCCCTTTCTCTCCCTCCCTCCCTCCATCCCTCCTACCCCACATCTCCTTCACTCTACCCACCCCTCTCTCTACCTCTCCCTCCCCTTTGTCTCACACACACCACCTCTCTCTACCTCTCCCTAGCTTGTTCAACTTACCTCTCTCTAACTACCTCTCCCTATCTCCCTCCTTCCCACACAACCTCTCTCCATCCCTCCCTAATTCCCTCTCTCACTCTCTATACCTACATGTACCACCTTACTTTTGCCTCTCTCTACATCTGTCTACCTACCTCAAGTCCCCTCTCACTCTCTCCCTCACACAAACACAACCTCTCTCCACCTACCCCTCTCTCTCTCCCTCCCTCTCACACACACAACCTCTCTCACTCCCTCCCTCCCTCCATCCCTCCCACCCTACATCTCCCTCACTCTACCTACCCCTCTCTACCTGTCCCTCTCCCCCCTCTCTCTCTCCCTCACACACACACAACCTATCTCTCCCTCCATCCATCCCACTCCACATCTCCCTCACTCTAAATACCCCTCTCTCTACCTCTCCCTCCCCTCTCTCTCTCTCTCACATCACCTCTCTCTACCTCTCCCACCCTACCTAGATCCCTCTCTCTACTTACCTCTCTCTAGTTTGTTCACCTTACCTAGATAACTACCTCTCCCTATCTCCCTCCCTCCTTCCCTCTCTCTCTCTCCCTTCTTCCCGCACAACCTCTCTCCATCCCTCTCTAATTCCCTCTCCCACTCTCTCTATACCTACATGTCCCACCTTACTTCTCCGCTCTCTACCTCTCTCTACCTACCTCAAGTCCCTTCTCTCTCTCTCCCTCACACACACACAACCTCTCTCTCTACCTACCCCTCTCTCTTTCCCTCCCTCCCTCCATCCCTCCCACCTCACATCTCCCTCACTCTACCTACCCCCCTCTACCTCTCCCTCCCCTCTCTCTCTCTCTCACACACACACACCACCTATCTCTACCTCTCCCACCCTACCTAGATCCCTCTCTCTGCCTTCCTCTATTTTTTTCACCTTACCTCTCTCTAACTACCTCTCTCTATCTCCCTCCTTCCCACACAACCTCTCTCCATCCCTCCCTAATTCCCTCTCTCACTCTCTCTATACCTACATGTCCCACCTTACTTCTCCCTCTCTCTACCTCTCTCTACCTACCTCAAGTCCCCTCTCTCACACACAACCTCTCTCCACTTACCCCTCCCATTATCCCACCCTTCCTCCCTCCCTCCTTCCCTCTCTTTCACTCTCTCTATACATATCTCTCCCACCCTCTCTCTATATGTACCTCTATCCCTCTCACCTAACCACTCCCTATCTCCCTAATTACTCCTCTCTCCCTCTCACACACAACCTCTCACCACCTACCCCTCCCTCTCTCCCTAACTCTCTCTATACCTCCTTCCCTCTCACTATCTCTCTCCCTCCCTCTCTCCCTCACACACACAACCTCCTCTCCACCTAGCCCTACCTCTCTCCCTAACTCTCTCTATGCCTACCTATCCTACCCTACCTCTCTATATCTCCCTCCTTCCATCTTTCTCTCCCTCCCTCTATCCCTATATCCCTCCTATTTAGACTCTATCTCCCTCATTGCCTATTTCTTTGAAAACACTTGAAAAGAAGTATACCAAAGTGAATGAGATAGATAATGCATTGATTGAATAGATCCTTCCTACTCTTGAGAAGTTGATGAAGGAGCATGTGCACTATGTGCAATGGGTGGAAACACATAATTGGAGGTAGCAGGTACTATAATGTATGAAATGAAAAATGAATCTACTCTAAAAACAATTAAAAATAAGCATCAACTAAAGTAAATTAGATAGATAATTTATTGACTAAAGAGATTCCTCTTGCTCTTGAGAAGTTGATGAAGGTGCGTGTGCAGTATGTGCAATGGGAAAATGGAAATTAAAAAGTGGATAAAGTCAAGAGGTTTTGTATTTCATATGAATTTTTGCAAGAAAAGAAAGTGAGAGATGATGCTATAAGTGGATTTGAATAAATGAAGTCAAATATTCTTGAACTTATGAATTCCATGGAACAAATACAACTGGAAATAATTCTCTCTATATCTCATCTCTCACTATCCATCCTAATGTGATGAAAATAACTTTCAAAATTTACCACAACTGTTACTTAGAGTAAAAATTGTGTTTTAGTTTCCTCATATGATGGAAAAAGAAATAAACAAAATAATTGCAGGTTAGAAAACACAGTGGGTTGTGAGTGATTGCATTCTTCTTTTTCCAAGCTCAAGGGTGGAGAGCTTGGGGAGGATTTCTAGGTGGGTGATACATAAAAAAAATCAAATTGACCTAAGGGGTGACTAATCAATTGGGTTGTTACATGTAAAGAGTTTTACAACAATATGTGGGTTGTAGGTTTCATAACACCCAGTGTTTTCCAATCTGCAATTGTTTTAATGAAAACCTTTTCTTATTTAGATAGTACAAATATAATTAAAGGAACTTTCAAAATTTACCACAACTGTTACTTAGAGTAAAAAATGTGTTTCAATTTCCTCATATGATGGAAAAAGAAATGCACAAATTAATCATAGGTTGTGAAACATAGTGGGTTGTGACTGATTGCATTCTACTTGTTTTAATCTCAAGGGTGGAGAGCTTGGGGAGGACTTCTATGTGGGGGATACACAAAAATGATCAAATTGACTTGAGGGGCACGACTAACCAATTGGGTTGTTATGTGTAGAGGGTTTTACAATAGTATGCAGGCTGTAATTTTCATAACACCCAGTGTTTTCCAACCTACAATTGTTGTAATGAAAACCTTTTCTTATTTAGAGTATGAATGTAATGAAAGGAACTTTCAAAATTATCACAACCAATACTTAGAGTAAAACTTCCATTTCAATTTCCTCATATGATAGAAAAATAAATGCATAAAATAATTGTAGGTTGGAAAACACAATGGGTTGTGAGTGATTATACTATCTATGCATAATTAGATGTTGGAAAACAGTGGGTGTTATGAAACTTGCAACCTAGATTCTATTCTAAAACCCTCTAAGCTAACAACCCAATTGGTCAGTCATCCCTCAAGTCAATTTGGTTAGTTTTATGTGGGTTGCAAGATGAATATAACCCCCTTAAACATTTTGATTATGAGTATATGAATTATTAGTCATAAATATTTTCCATGAATTATGAGTATATGAATTATTAGTTCAACCACAAATGTGAAACCAAAAATGAATTGATATCAAGAGAAGAGGTAGAGAAATATGATAAAGAGATAGAAAAATAAATGATGGAATGTGAATTGATTATCAATGTAGTCAAGCATAGCCTACTTGAAGAAGAAAATAAAGAACAATTTGAGCTACAAGAAATTGAAGTCATAAATTTCAAGGAATACATAAATCCCTTGTACATGGATACAAAAACTCATATAGAAGGAGAAGTGATAAATGACACCTCTAATAAGGGAGTACACAAATTCACCATATGAATTAGAAATTATAATAGTTGAAAATTCATCATGAAATAAAATACCTATACTTAGTTATTTCCTTATGATTTTTTGTTTTGTTTCATACACACAAAGAATGTAATGAAGTCCACCTTCAAATTTTAGAACAACTCTTTGGTACAATAAAAATGACATTTCACTTTCTTCATCTGACTGGAACAAAAAAATGCTCACATTATTTGTAGTGTTTGAAAACACACTATCCCTTGTCAGTTATTTCCTTATGAAATTTTTTATATTTTGTATGCACCAAGAATGTAATGAAGTCCACCTTCAAATTTTAAAACAACTCTTTGATATAGTAAAAATAGCATTTCACTTTCTTGATTTGATTGGAACAAAAAAATGCTCACATTATTTGCAGTGTTGGAAAACACACTGTCCCTTGTCAATTATTTCCTTATGATTTTTTTTTGTTTTGTATGCACCAAGAATGTAATGAAGTCCACCTTAAAGTTTTAGAAATCTTTGGTACAATAAAAATGACATTTTACTTTCTCCATATGATTGGAACAAAAAAATGCTCACATTATTTACAGTGTTGGAAAACACACTATCCCTTGTTAGTTATTTCCTTATGATTTTTTTTTGTTTCATATAGACCAAGAATGTAATGAATTCCACCTTTAAAATTTAGAACTCTTTGGTAGAGTAAAACTGGCATTTCACTTTCTTCATATGATTGGAACAAAAAAATGCTCACATTATTTGTAGTGTTGGAAAACACACTGTCCCCTGTCACTTATTTCTTTATGAAAAGTTTTTGTTTTGTACACACCAACAATGTAATGAAGCCAACTTTCAAATTTTAGAACTCTTTGGTACAATAAAAAATGAAATTTCATTTTCTTCATCTGATTGGAACAAAATAATGCTCACATTATTTGTAGCATTGGAAAACACATTGTTCCTTATAAGTTATTTTCTTATGAAAAGTTTTTGTTTTGTACACACCAAGAATGTAATGAATTCCACCTTCAAATTTTATAAAAACTCTTTGGTACAGTAAAAATAGAAATCCAATTTTTTCATTTGTTTGGACCCAAAAAATGGTCACATTATTTGCAGTGTTGGAAAACTCATTGTCCTTTGTCAGTTATTTCCTTATGATTTTTTTTGTTTTGTATGAACTAACAATGTAATGAAGTCCACCTTTAAATCTTAGAACAAATCTTTGTCACAATAAAAAAGGAATTTGACTTTCTTCATCTACTTGGAACAAAAAAAAGTTCACATTATTTATAGTGTTGGAAAACACATTGTCCCCTGTCAGTTATCTCCTTATCAATTTTTTTTGTTTCGTCTGTAACAACAATGTAATGAAGTCCACCTTAAAATTTTACAACTCTTTGGTATAGTAAAAATGGCATTTCACTTTCTTCGTCTAATTGGAACAAAAAATGCTCACATTATTTATAGTGTTAGAAAACACACTAGATCCCCTACCAGTTATTTCCTTATGATTTTTTTTTGTTTCGTATGCACCAAAAATGTAATGAAGTCCACCTTAAAATTTTACAACTCTTTGGTGTAGTAGAAATGACATTTCACTTTCTTCATCTGATTGGAACAAAAAATTATCACATTATTTGTAGTGTTGGAAAACACACTATCCACTGTCAACTTTATTTCCCTATGAAAAGTTTTTGTTTTGTACACACCAAGAATGTAATGAATCCCACCTTCAAAATTTATAACAACTCTTTGGTACATTAAAAATGGCATTTCACTTTCTTCATCTGATTGGAACAAAAAAATGCTAACATTATTTACAGTGTTGGAAAACACACTATCCCTTGTTAGTTATTTCCTTCCGCACTTCAAAGCTACAAGGTGGGGAGGACGGGGAGGAGTTGTAGGTGGGGGATACATAAAACTATCCAAATTCACCTGAGGGGTGAGTAACCAATGGGGTTGTTCCATGTATAGGGTTTTACAAGAGTATGTGGGTGGTAGGCTTCTTAACACTCAATGTTTACCAACATTTGAATTCTAAAAGTACTATGAATGTAATGGAAACCTCAAAAATCAAACCTTAAAAGAAAACTATTTTTGGTTGATTCAATTTTTATCTTAAGTGTAGAGGGTTCTACAATAGTATGTGGGTTGCAAGTTTCATAACACCTAGTGTTTTCCAACATGCAATTATAGTAATGAAAACCTTTTCTTAATTAAAGAGTATGAATTATGTAATGAAAGAAACCTTAAAAATTAACCTCCTTTTCTTTTTATGATAAAATATTCTTATCTTTTACTTCATTTTCTAAGTGTTTAATTTTAGTCCTCCTTTGTTTTGATACAATTTCAACACTTCCAACTATTGCAAATATAATCGTAGGTTGGAAAACACTGTGGGTTGTGAGTGATATGATTGTACTTGTTCTAAGCTAAAGGGTGGAGTGATTTTTCTAAGCTCAAGAGTGGAGAGCTTGGGGAGGAGTTTTGGGTGGGGGATATATAAAACTAATCAAATTAACCTAAGGGGTGAGTAACTAATTAGGTTGTTATGTGTAAATGGTTTTACAACAATATGTGGGTTATAGGTTTCATAACACCCTGTATTTTCCAACTTGTAATTGTTGTAATGAAAACCTTTTCTTATTTAGAGAGTACGAATGTAATGAAAGGAGCTTTCAAAATTTACCACAACTGTTACTTAGAATAAAAATTGTGTTTCAACTTCCTTATATGATGGAAAAAGAAATGCACAAAATAATTGTAGGTTGGGAAATGTAGTGTGATGTGAGTGATTACATTCTTCTTATTCTAATCTCAAGGGTGGAGAGATTGTAGAGGATTTGCATGTGGGGGATACATAAAATGAATCAAATTGACCTAAGTGGTTACTAACCAATTGGGTTGTTACATGTAGAGAGTTTTACAACACTATGTGGGTTGCAGGTTTCATAACACTCAGTGTTTTCAAACCTGTAATTATTGTAATGAAAACATTTTCTTATTTAGAAAGTATGAATGTAATGAAAGATACTTTCAAAATTTACAACAACCATTACTTAGAGTAAAACTTGTGTTTTAGAGAAAGAATCTCTTTAGTCAATACATTATTTATCTCATTCACTTTGGTTTGCTTCTTATCAAGTGTTTTTAGAGTAGATTCCTTTTTCATTTCATACATTCTAGTACCTATTGCTCTAGTCCCGCATTGCCATTTTTCCATTGCACATACTACACATACACCTTCCTCAACTTCTCAAGAGTAGGAAGAATCTCTTCAATTAATACATTATCTATTTTATTCTCTTTGGTTTACTTATTTTCTGGTGTTTTTAGAGAAGTATAGAGGGATAGGTGGAGGGAGAGGTCTAGCAAGGTAGCATGGGAGGGATATTGCATTGAAGGGAATCAAGCCCTCTCATTCAAGATCATTGTGCTAAGAACTTTCCAAGAGGATGACCAAGCATCCCCATTCAAATGTAATCAATATTCTCTATATATTACGTCTTCATAGGAAATATATTTCTATTCAAGGGAATTAAGTTGACCCTTTTATCATGGCATCTAGATCATTGTACTCACATGGGTGTTTTTGGTCACTAAGGATTGTGCTACCATATTTTTCAAATGTTGGAAGAAACACTATAATTCATCAATATTGTTTTCAATTCATGTTCTTATACATTTTCATTATTCACAATAATTTCTACAAATCATACTTGCATGATTTTACAAATGATTACATGCTTACATCCCTAGACTACATTTAATTTTCATGTATTATGCTTCCCTCATTACAACCTTTTTTCTTTAAACTATGGATATAAACTATTGTAAGGGGGGGGGCATATCCTATCACTAATATTTCTAACTTTAGATTTTCAAATAGTTACATGTGGTCATAGAAACTTACATTATGAGAATGTATACATAAGAAGGACACAAATGATTGCATCCTCATAGGTTCCATTACTCTATATGGACCCTATGATAATTTTCTTTGATTGTCTAAATATTTACTTTACATGTATGTGAGTATTCATTAATTTTAGATGCATGATCGTTTTATTATTCACTTCAATAATTTTTTAGAATTGCAATGCTAAAATTTGCATTCCCATGCCATTTCCATTTAGTTGTATTTCTTGTTTGAGAGGAGTACTTAAATACAAAAATGTATTGACAAATGGCACAATTTTGTGCAAAGGTGGGTTCATTTCCCTACACTATCTACTTACCTCATTAAACATATTTATGCATCTACTCCTCATCATTCACATGCTTACACACCCTTATACAATTGATATATCCACTTTTTTATTACCCCTAGGCTTGTAGTTATTTATGTGCACACATTATCCACCAATATCTAGCACTTTACATGCCCCAAGACTACTTTGTGGTCATGGATGTTTTCCACCAAAATTTAAATTTTAAGTTGACTAATATATTTAGCTAACTAAACAAAAATTTACACAATGTGTTAATATGTATCTATATTTAAAGGCACTTAATTTTTTCATTTTAACACAAGGAGATCCATGATTTGAGATCTATATTCATATACCATTTACATTTATGCATCACAATTGATGTACTAAAATAAATCTAGTTCTACATAAGCATTTGTATGACTAAGTAAATGACCATCACAATAGAATTCTATGACATAATAAATTAACAAAAATATGAATTATTAATCCATATAATTACATTTACTATCTTGTCTCAAGGGCTTACAATATGAGACCTCAACATTTAATGAGTCACATACACAACCATTGTATAGATTATAATCTTTTGAATTGATATGTGATACAATACTCTTCACAATGTGCTACTAATCTTTTCCCTTCCATCCATTGAAGAGCGTGTTAAGAAGCCCATCTTTTGAAAAAAAATCACATTCCTAAATAAAAAGAAAGAAGACCAGATTTAGATTACAATGAATCTTGTGAGCAGTAGTAATTCAAATCCAAATAATAAGATAAGAACAAAGTGGGCTTTTGATTGAGGTTGTTTCTTTACCTTTAGCCAAAAGGGCACAATACTTCTATATCCAATCAAAGTATCAAACTTCTCCTCTTGCTCATCTACGAATTTGGCTTCACAAAATGTGAAACTTTCTATTGCCATACCTATAAAAATATAGATTCATAAACCATTCCATTGCTCCTTATGCCACAGCCTTAAAAATCAGATGATTAGAGAGAAATGGACATAGAAATATGTACGAATCCCAAGCTATAGTTTTTTAACCATCACATCAACATGTTTTTCATTAGTAAAATTGAAACAAAATCTCTCTAAATAAATTGGGATGCATCCATGCTTTATAACAAAATGAAACCAAAATACTAGTGTTGTCATCAGTGCCATTTTATCAAATCACGGCTTACAGTTTTTGAAGAAACCCTTTACCTTGCCAGAAAACTACACAGACAATTTATCCGAGTGTAGGATTTTAAAGTTGTGCAAATTATTTCTAAACCATTTGATTTTCTCCTCCTCCATCACACTGAAAGGTGGCCTATCTAAGTTGGGACTGGACCAGCTGATCTTGACCTGAAATTTCTCCTTATTTTTTTCCTAAAAATCCCCCTTTGACCACTGGAAAATGTATTCTATCTCCATCGTCATTCCTTGCTCTCCATAGCAGACGCAGTCTTCCATTAAACCTGCAAAATTGGTGGATTGTTTTTTAAACTTGGATTTAAACCTCCCGCAACCTCCTGCTCATTTTTAATTTTTAAAATTGCTGCTGATTTTTCAAATTACTGCTTGTTTTTAAAATTATGTACGTACTCCATCGATCTCTATCCATCAACGTTTCCATTTAACCCACCGTTCAGCTCTGTTCGTCAAGTCTTTCCATCGTTTTATCCAGCGCGTGGGATGGGGGATGGATGTTATGTTATAATGTTACATACATAGGTGCATTTTGTCTACACTCTATCTTCTCCCAATATATAGCATATTATATTATATGATTAAATATATAATATATATTTATATTATATTATATTGTATTGTATAAGTAATATTATAAGAAAATAAATCACTCTATATAATAAAAAGTTTAGATTAGTTAAATTTAATTTGGATTTTAATGAATTGTGATTGGAATAAATATAGATATGAGTATTATAGATCAAGAAAATGAAATACTTAAATAGTTTATGATGTGTTTTCAATTTTTATCTATTTGACAAACTATGATATTGTGATAAAAAATTAGAAACTAGAATTTAGCATTGAATTAGTGGCCATGAATCTATGATCTAGATGATTAGAAATTTTGGGTTCTTGGGACTAGGTTGTACCCATGGTTTGGTCTTAAAACACTAGGTCACTACAAGGATTAGTTCAATATAAAATTTCACCTTCAAGATTGTTGCTAGTTTGTGCCTCCCCTTTTATTTCCCATTGATTATAAATGATCTGAGAAATATTAATGGGTTTATCATGCTCAAATATACCTTTAGTAGTTGTATTCTTCCTTTCCCAGACTTAAGTTAAATACCAATTTGAAAAAGTCCCAAAAGCAACTAAGTTTGGGGTCTCTTTCTTCCTTTGTTCCCATCAGAACTTTGAGTGCCAAAGGGATTTTTGAACCAAGTCCTTGGTTCCAAGCTCCTTATCTTTCCCTTGCTCCCTCTTTTTTTCCTTTGGTCACATCAAAACTTCAAGTCTTGGAGGGATTTTTGGACCAAGTTGTGGTTCCAAGTTCCTTCCCTTTCCCTTGCTCCCTCTTTCTTCCTTTACTCATATCAAAACTTAGGTCTTAGAGGGATTTTTGGACCAAGTCCTTGGTTCCAAGTTCCTTCCCTTTCCCTCGCTCCCTCTTTCTTCCTTTGGTCCCATAGGAACTTCGAGTCCTAGAGGGATTTTTGGACCAAGTCCTTGGTTCCAATTTCCTTTCCTTCCCCCACTACCTCTTTCTTCCTTTGGTCCTATCAAAATTTCATGTCGTAGCTGGATTTTTTGACCAAGTCCTTGGTTCTAAGTTCTTTCCCTTCCCCTTCTCCTCTTTCTTCCTTGGTCCCATCAAAACTTCAAGTTCCAAAGGGATTTTTGGCCCAAGTTCTTGGTTCCAAGTTCCTTCACTTTCCCTCATTCCCTCTTTCTTCCTTTTGCCTTGTCATAAATTTTGGTCCTAAAGGGAGTTTTGGACTAATTCCTTGGTTCCAAGTTTCTTCCCTTTCCTCGCTCCCTCTTTCTTCCTTTGGTCTCTATAATGGCACAAATTTGCACCTTAGGAAAATTCCCCATTTATTTTATGTTTACTTAGGAAAATATAAGTCGGATGATGCAAACCCGCCATCATCAGCTTATTCTTTCCGCATGGCCTTGTATTTTTGTGTCGGTGGAGGAATTTCTGTCGGGAATGCACGTACGTTGCACTAAGGTCCTGACAAGATTCTTGCCCCTAGAATCTACAAAGGCATTACATTTTTGGTTGGCTACAAAACTAATGTCTTCTTCCCTTCCTTGACTGATGAAAATCAACCTCTTACCTCCATTTTCAAGCATTCAAACCAACATTCTCTCACTTCTTCACTCTTGGCTTGTGATTCTCTCACTCTCTCATTCATTCTTGCAACTTGGGTGATCCCACAAAGCTGGTTTACAATTTCTGGGAGATTCTAATTTTTGGTGAAATCACATATTTTTAGAAAATATAATGATTTAAGCCTTAAAAAGTTCCATTTAAAGCATTACAATTAAAGAGGGTTTGATCAAACTACCTTAGATCAAACCCCCTTGGATAGAACCCCGCTAGTTTTAAACCATACCTATAATGAAGTCTCCTTTACACCTATCAAAATGTTGATAAAAAACCACTTTTGATTTACCTTTTGGGGGATCAAATGAATTCATTTAAAATTTATTTTTTGTAAGTATGTAGTCCTTATTATAAGCTTCCCAAAAAGTATAATTTTAAATAAATTTAATTTTATTATTAAATTTATTTTTTATTTCTTGTGAATGTAGGTTTTCACCGAAAATCAAGCTCTCTTGTCTGCACATGTGGAAAAATAGAAGATTATCAATTTTTTTTTTGAAAAATATGAGTGCACCAGATATTGAAGTTCTTGATCCAACAAAAAAAAAATTGAATTTCGATACATACAAAAAAAGTTGTGTTATATAGTCTGCCTATTTCTGAATTGTAATTGGTTTGACTTCGAAACTTGATTAAGGAAAAAATATTTAATAAAACACTATGAAACCAATTGGAAGCACTAGATATCATAGTTACAAATCTAAATTCAAAAAAAAAAAATTTTATCCTTCATGGAAAAAAAGTTGTGTTATACGGTAAGCGTCACTCCTTAAAAAATGTGTTTACTAAAAAAAACCTAGTTTTTGAAGGAGATGGAAAAAGAAGTGCAATCTGATTCCAAAATTTTTGAAAAAAATATTTAGAATCTATAGACAAAATGTCACAAATCACTAGTTTGCATCATCTTCAAATTCCTCATGGTTTAGCTGCTATAGGTGCCTGAAAGTGAAGATTTAGTTAGAAAAAATTAGTTTAGTGTCCAGTTTGGCCAAAAATTGTAAACTAGTATTGTGGGATCACCCACTTCTTGCTCATTCTTCCACTCTCTCAATCTTCTAAGCTCACTCTTGCTCCCTTCTTGGTGATTCTTGGTGTCTACTTGGCTTCTACAACATGTTCTTGTTGCAACTCCACCATATTTGCAGGTTGACGAAGCTCCATTCAGGCTATCTTTGCACTCTATTTGATATTGTGCTTTCTATTCTCTTCTTTATCAATTTATTTATCTCATTGCATATCTAACTATCTGTGGAGGTGGGAAAACCAAAGCAAGGGTCTGAATGAGGCATACCTTGAAACACAACCCAACATTTTTCCTATTTTTGTGTGTGTAGGTGTTGGATCATTCGTTTGAAGTTGATATTGAAGAATCAAAGTGTGGGTGGAGTGGTACCTTTTCCTTACCTTTATTTTTCATTTTTGTATTAGAGCAGTTTCTAGCATTCTTCTTATTGTACTTTCTATTTCTTGTATTTTCTTTGTCAAGTTGTAAAACTGTGCTAATCAGGTCGTTAGTAGGTGTAGTGTTGAAAAATGTAACCCTTTTTCACACTTAGTTTGAGAATGATTAATTAATGATACAATAGACTTAATTGTGCCTTATTTAGGGTGTTGTAAAGTGTTTCTTTAAACTTTCACACTAATCTAGGGATTTATTAATTAACTGCTCGGTCAATTAGAGCTTAATTGGCCCTTTAAATTCAAATCTAAGCCTTATTTATTAAATTTTTTGAAGGATATATCCCGACACTCATTAATGATGTCTCACAAAACTTAATTTGGAAATTTTTAAGTCCTAGGCTACTGACATGGGACCCATTTTCCACCTAGTGAATGGGTCCTTCCTAGGTCCTAGGACCCCCTTTTTTCATGTTGTTTCATGTCCCCAAAGCTTGTCCTAGTTAACTGTGCTAGGACCCATTCACCCTATGGCGAATGGATCCTCCTTAACTTAGGACACCCCTTTTTGAACATGTTTGTGGTAGGATTTTAATGATTTTGAATTCTAGATATGATTTTAGCTTGTGCTATTTGAATTTTGGGATTAAATCTTAAGATAAGTATAAATATAAGGCTATTTCACATTGTTTCACCTAGCAAGTTCAAGTGATCAGAAGAGTACTTTCACAAGAGCATTATACAACATTCAAGAGCATTACAAAGGAATTCAAGGGCATATTATCAAGGTTTTAATGTAACAATCAAAGGTCATATCATCATGTCAAAGGCATAGTGCATGTTGTTGAGCTTATGTGTTGATTTAGCATTGAAGATCCAAGTCAAGCATTGTTTCGCATCCTTATACAAGATCAAGATCTACATTCCTTATAGCCATTTTATGCTAGATTGTTGATTTACATTACAAGATTTCATTCAAGGTATCATTGTTTCATGTTTCATGTCTCATGTTCATGTTTCAATATTTCATCTCAAGGTTTAATTACCCAAACAAGGTTTGACCAAGGCAAACCCATATTCCCTAACAATCAACAATTTTTCTCTTTTGATATGTGATTGTAGGTTTTAGGTTGAAGATCATGTGGAGAACAAAAGTTGCAAAGTTTTCAAGATTGAAAAGTTGTAAAATTTGTCATCTATCTTGCAAGATCACGAAAACGAAGCTACAAAATTTATTTCTAGCTTTCGGGAGTTGGGAGTGCAGACATTGAAGAACAAAACCCAAAAATCACTTTTCCAAAACCCTAGCAAGGGCTCATTAGTCACTGGGCGAATGAGTCCTTAGTGAGCCCCAAAACAACATTTTTTCAACAAGGTACACATCATTTTGGCATCTGAAAATCTTCCTTATTGATGTTATAACAATTAGATTTGATTTTTTATTGTTACATAATTGAATGAAACATCCATCCAAACCTAAGAAAAAATTAGGTTCATCCATTTGGTGAATCCCCATTTGGGTGAACCCATTTTTCTATGTTTCAGTAGGCCCTTCATGATTTTTTTCTATTTAATAGATCTCTATCTGTATAGGATGGCAATGCGTCCCTGAGATGCCAACACACCACATTGGAGTTTGGTACTCACACTACCATCCTCAAATAGTGAGTTGTTTAGTCAGTAGTTTGAAACCTTCGAGGCTAGCTCACTCAATTTTTGAAACACCCATCAAACAACCTAAGGTAGTTAGGGCATTTCGTTCCCTTGAGCTCTCTTATGACCTAGAGCCATGGGGGTGATGAATCCCCCTTCTCTATAGTCTCATAAAAACTTCAGGCCCCAAAGGGATTTTTGGAACAAGTCCTTGGTTCCAAGTTCCTTTTGCCTTCCCAACTCCCACCTCATTGAATTTTCGTCTTTTGACCCAAAAAGTGCCATTAACGTTGCAACGACTCTCATAAATACTAGATCTTAATTTTTGGAGTTCTATAAAATATTTTAAATATATTTTTTATAGATTCCAAGGACAAAAAATGATGCCTATGATTTATTTATTGATTGCATACTACTTTCTTTTAGAGGACCATCCTTAGCTATGATTATACAAAATTTTGATGGGTTTTTTGATCTTTATCCATAGATTCATCAATGTGAAAGCATGGTGTGGATGTCAGTGCCATTTTTTCATGCTTTCAGTTTGAGTTTTGGGGTGGACACATATGTCGACACATGATTTATAGGATTGTGGCTAGGCTTCCTACCTTTGCTACATGTTTCCTCTTTCTCCTATGACCTTTAGATGAATAAAATACACTTTTGTGCTTTTTGTAAGGGCTCTTCCCAGGCTTTTTCTAGAAGACTTATGCAACCTCTACATTTTTCAACTATAAAAATTGGTTTTCTACCTCTGAATTGATAAAAATCACTTGTTACCTCTTCTTAGTTCTTGTATCCTATGTAATGTTTGATACCTCTTTACATGCATAAGCTCTTATAATATTTTCTAGGCTGTATGATTTTGCTAATTTTTTGGAAGTGTTGATTGTGGGTAATCTCTACCCCTTTTATGATATTTCAAACCTCAACTTTCATGCTTTCTTGTAAAATTGATAAAACAAGGAACTATGCAAGATTATTTATTGTTTTCTTACTCTTTGCAAAATATAAGTCAGGAAGAAATATGTTTTGATCTTTGTGCATCACCACCCATTTAATTTTATGTATTCTCTCTCCCTTTAATCCTACAAGTTGATAGAATAGGATTAGGTTAGGGTTGTTTAGTGATAAGTTGGACCAATATCTTTGCATCTAGAATAGAGAGGAAGCTAGCCTTCTTTGGAGATCTTACCTCAAATGTAAGGTCCCACACCTTGCGGTTAGTTCCATTGTGTCATTGGATTGTTGGACCTATCTCCAACATGGTGAAATTTCATGTGGCACAAAAATTTATAGATCCTACTTCGACATTATTATACCTACATCTTAGAAAGTAGTAGTGCTAAAAAAGGACCTTTAGAGCCTTGCTATAAATAGAATGAAGAAAATTGACTTCCTTGATAGCAATCACGAATCATGGCTAATATAATGTTAAAAATACTTCAAATAGAGAATGCAAATTTTGATTCAAGTAATATGGAGTAAATTGATATTTGATATGAATAAAATTGCTATCAATGTGACTAAATGCAAATAATTTTGTGTCATGAATCAATGATTACAATTACCTAGGATGATACCCTTAAATACAAGTCCTAGATACACAACTCAAGCCCTTTGACATGCATATTTATGAGTAACTATTGTATTCCTAGAAAGTTGGCTTGAGAATTGAGAGGTTTTAAATTTAAAATTAGAGTCCTACTAGATTCTATGTGCAACCCTCTCCAAGGATTGTGTTATAAAAAATAAAATGTATATTTTTATGTTTATTCCATAACAATATATAAAAAGGCCAAGAGACATGAGTCTATATTCAAGGTGGTGGTTGTCAGGGAACACTTGAAAGAAAGGTTCATTAGTGGTTAGTTATTCCTTCACTCAACACAATTTATAAGGATGTTTGGCCTTCATTCCTCTAACCTACTTATTAGACAAAGGGTAGTAGAGACAATTACCAATGCCTACTATCCACTATATACATTTGTTCTATCTTGTGTGTAACATGGACCTAAATTTTTAAATCTTTATTAGTATTGCTCTCTAGTTTGGATATAGTAATAATTATATAGACATCTTATTTTAATTTTATTTATTAAATGATTACATAAATTCATACGCTAAGAAAATTTGGATGGATGTATATGTATTGTTATTTTTATTATTTCATACATGAGCTAGTCTTATTGATGGATAATTTATGGTTGCAGGATTTCAAAGGGGTAGAAAGAGTTGCACATATTTTGTGTAATATTTAGGAGCACTAATAGGGTGAGTTATTCTACATGCCTCTTAGATCACCTTGGTCATATCATAATGAGTCATTATATTCTTATGGGATTTTTGATCATTTTGTGTTTGATTAACTCTTGGTCTTTCAATTGTGCTAGTACCCCTACCATATTTCATTATATCTTGGTCTTACGAACATGTCATAGTGAGTCATTATATTCTTATGGGATCCTTCTTGCAGATTGTCTCATTCCTCTTACATATGTAAATTCTATACACTTTGATGTTGATACTTTAGAGGAGCTTAAGTATATCAGAGGTCTTGCATGTACTAATGGTTCAAAGACTTGTCTTCATATTCCCATTCTTTAGATCGAAGTTGCATCATCTTTTGTTGTTCCTGATTAGCTTGGCATCGACACATCCTTTGCCCCTATTAATTCAATGTAGTAAGATATTCATCTTCTTCTAGACATAGCTACTTAGGATTTGTATCTTGTAGACATATCATACTTGTTTGTAGAGTCTCAGATTACAGCTATGGAAGATTAATTTGAGGACATTCATCTCCTCTTTGTTGATAGCCACATCATCAGTGTTGGCTCACCATCTTCATCACCTTTGCATAGCTTGTTTTAAATCATTCTTCACTATTTTTTGGATTGACATAATCTCTTTCCAACATGTGGACACAAGAGCAATTTTCAAAGGCACACATCATTTGGATTTGGGTTCTTGATTCACCCATCCTTTTGGATTGGCTTCTCTAACCACCAGTGGATCTATTTCTTCCTATGGGGAGAAATGTTGTTTGTAGGGAGTGGATCATATTATGTCTTCAAGCATCCATCATTAGCACATGAGCTACGTATTTATGAGGGGGATTCATATCCTCATTTTCTCTCCCACTACAGGGACATCTATTGTACTTTTGTGACAAAAGCAGTCCTTGGGGGTTCACATTGAGTCCTCCTATCCTTCTTTCACTAGTGCAATCATTTCATTTTCTCTCTTTTGGAGAGGATTTTTTCCCATGTGGTTTTCTCATTTTCTCTTGTTACGAGAGATTCATTTATTTGTACATGGGTACCTCATCAATATTTGTATATAGGACCCATCCATGCATCCATCATTGCATTCTTCATCACTGTTTTATTGCTTCTCCTTTAGTTGATCTTAAGGGGGGAGGGTGTTGGAGTAATTAGGACATCACTTGATAATTAATTAATTATTAATACCCTTATTACTTTATTCACTTAAGCTAAACTTAGGAGTGTTTTTTTATTAATTATATTAGGTTAAATATAGGTCAAGTTGTCTCATTGCATGATATTGTAATGGTGTGAATTTTCACCCCTAAGAAAATTCCACATTTACGCTACCTCCTACCTTAGAAAATTGAGTCTGATAATGTAATTCATATTTCTTCCACCTTTTCCTGTCCACTTGGCAGCTATTTTATGTGTCCATAGGAGATATTTTGTCGGGGATGCTAGCACAACATGCAGACCTCTGCATGATGCACTACCATCCTAATAGAATTCTTGCCTCTAGAATCAGTAGAAGCATTACACTCCTCCACTGTATGTGAAGTGTAACATCTCTTGCCCTTCAGACCAAATTCAAATGGCTCCTTTGCCTCCATTTTGCTTGCAAATGGATATATTCTCCATTCAACTGGTCTTCTGCACATTCTTCTTGATCATTCTCACCATCTACACACTTCTAGACTCACTTTCAGCTCCTTCAAGCATTCACCACCTCCATTGAAGCTGCAAGTTAGTGTTTTGTTGTTTCACTCTCTTCGTTGTCACAACAACATTGATCTTTGAAGGCTTGCACACTTACTCCTTCCCCCATTTTCCTTGAGAGCATTTGGCTAAGAAGGTGATATCCTTCCATTTCCTATTTACTCTACATTATATATTTGATATTGTAGCATATTGTGTTTTCTTATTGCTTGGTATCTCTATTCATACATACTTTCTTTATGATACTTCTATAGTCATTGCTATCTAGTTATCCGTGGAGGTGGAAACACCAACGTGGGGGTTTAACTGAGGCAATCCTCTAAACATAGCCCCAAAATTTTCTCGTTCTTGTGTGTGCAAGTTGTTTTTCGAGTGAAGACTTTGAAGACCTCAACTTGTGGGGTTTGAAGGTCCATTTCTACCACCTTTCTCTTGTAAAATTCTAGCTTGGTGATCTTAAAGTATTCTTCTTGCTATTCTATTATTTTGTAGCTTTCTGTTTCTATCATAGCTTGAAAACTCTACCAATTAGGTTTTTAGTAGGTTTTCTAGCATCTTAGATTGTTCCTTATACTTTATATCCATATGGATGCCAACACAACACTGGGATGATAGTGTGTTGCAGTAGAGTCTGTGTCCCGCGCTATAGTCATTGGTAGTAAGTTTCCTGAGTTGTAGTTTGGATTTCGAAAGCTAGCTCACTCGACTCTCTCGAAACATTCCATTAGCTTGAGGGTAGTCTATTGTTCTAGACCCTCCCATGACCTAGGGTCCTGAGTAGTCAGTCCCCCTCTACATTTTGGTGAACTCGATGTGAACTATTTTGGTTTCATTTCATAGTGTTGAAGGAATCTTCTCTCATGTTGTAGGTGTGTTGTAGGTGTGTATGTTGCAAAGTGCATAACCTTGCAACCCAACCTATGACCCCTAGTGGAATAGTCAGAAGGATCCCTAAAGATTGTTAGGAAAAATCTAGATAGGCCATTGCTTGATTGTTGAATCTTCAGGGTATCTTGAGGAAGCACTTTTTAGAGTACGTAAAGAGGGCCTCTTTTATGCATCTTCCTATTCCTTGCGCATAGCCTATGGATAGTTCACCAAATATAACCTAAGCTACATTGCAAGATGTTCCCATGAATGGGAAGCCTTCTCCTTTATACATTATCACTCACCTCAATGAAAACGTTGTAACTGGGATCCTAGTGGACCCTGCGAGTCATGTGAATGTGATCACAAAAGAGACATTACTTCTAAATTTCCTTCATAAGGAGGAATACAAGAAGATAAAAAGAACCATATGTACCCACAATGGAATCTCACTTTCTCCCCTTGGTTCTATCTCTCTTTCAGTCTTGGTAGGTCCCAAGGCCGTGAATACTATTTTTTATATCATCCTAGAATTTGACTTGTTCAGAGCAAAGCTAGGCATCCCATGGATAGCTTCTATGAATGTCGTCCTTTTGATGATCCATAAATGTTTGAAGTTATCTCATGAGCACTTCATGTGTGTTGTGCATGAAACTGAGTCTAAACCCCTGGTGTCGCATGAGGCCTATTCATTAGATCACTTTTGGATTGCCCCTATTGGTCCGCTTCCTCCAAGGATGGACCTATTGTATCACACTTATGTTAAATACAAGAATGGGGGCATAGCACTGAAAGTGACATACCCTCCTTCCTCCTATGCTATTTCAGTTAAGGTTTCTATGATAGCGTAATAGCAGGTTGCCTCTTCCTCCTCTCAAAAGGGAAAGGGGGAGCCCACTCACATCTAGGAACCTTTCTCTTCTTCTGCTGCTTCATCCACTTTTGCTTCCTACCCTTCTATGGTTCCTTTGGCCTTGACTCCTATGCCTTGCTCGATGAGTCCACGAATAAATTTCTTGGGGAGTTTGATGGTGCCCACATGGTAGAAGTCCAAGCGTTAGGTGTTTGAACTTCCTATCTTATCCATGGTGTCCCAAACTATTGTTTATGGTAAGGGGCAGGGTCCTCGTGGGGTTGCCTCTATGCCTCAGCCATTGTGGCCTCCTACTGCTCCTACCCCTAGGGTGGCGAATGGGAAGAGGCCCACTGTTGAGACGCTCGAGTATGCTTCTCCACCACTTGTTGTTTCTATTCCTACATCTCTTCCTCCCATTTCTGTCTAGGAGTCACTCCCTCTATCGACAATGACTATGATGGACATGCCCATGGTAGAACAAGAGCCTTCTGCTCCTCATCAAGCCATAACTTCCAACTCTAGAGTTGAAGAAAATATCTTGTGCATGCATGTAAGCATCAAAGAAAGGCTCTGGTTGCTGAACAAGATGCCATATAGAAGGTAGAAGGGTAGCTGACAACTCCTGTTTTGGAATCTCCTACTATGCCCTCCTCTTCTACCCCTTCTGCTTTGGTTCCCATCACCTCAATCTTTCTTTTGGCTCCCCCCATGAACGTGAATGACCCTCACCCTAAAAGGGTGCAAGTGTTCATCACTCCCTCGGTTGAGCATCCTCTTCTGATGTACCTTCTCAACATCCCTTCTTTTCCTAAGCTCATGGATATGCCAAATAATTGGGTGATGTCCACTATGGTTTTTTCCTCTTCTTCCTCACCGTCTACTTCTTCTATGGGGATCTTGCATCCCTCGATGAAGTGTAAGTAAGAGGATGAACCTAATTTTAATGAGGGTCGAAAGAAAGGACCACCCACTTCAAGAGAGGGTTTTTCTTTGGCTTGTGCCATCCTAGTGATGGAGGCAGTCCTGACATCCCCCAAGTTTGTCACTACCCTTGAGTCTTTCGGTGAGGTCAATAGTGGATATCAGGTACCTCCTTCTTCGCCTACCTAGTTGACACATGACACTCCTGTCAAGTGCATGTTCCACTCAATGGATGATGTCCCAGCTCTACCACAATCTTTGAAAGATCAATGACGTTTAGCTCACAGGAGTTGAGCGAAGAAGACCTTGAGGGGCCCTCTTCCTTAGCTCTTGTCATAAGAGAGTCAGAGGGTGCTCCCCTTGTTATCCCGCCCCTATAGGGTCATCCATTCTATCCATATAATAATTTAGATTGGGAGAACAATGACCTCCTCATTGATGAGGACTAGGAGGGAACCTCTTCTTTACCTGTAGATTAGATTTGTGTGTGTTGTGTTTCCCCTGTGCTTGTTTTATGTGTTCCTAGAGGACCCTTGTCACCCTTGTAGATGCTTAGATACAAGAGTGTTTTGTGTAATAAACTTCTTCTATTTTTTGTGCCTTGATTTTTGACAATTGGGGATGATGCAAAGTGTTGGGGGCATTTAGGCCTTCCCTTCCATGTTGACCCAATTTTTTATTTTTTTAAATTTTCGCGTGCCCTTCTTCATGATCTGATATAGTAGAGGATTGATGATAGTTCTTTCATATATTATATTATATCTATCTATTTATATCTATGAGCATTTCTGAACCTGAATTATCAGATCCCTTGTCTCTTGATTTATTTTTCTTTGCTTATCTTTCTCTCTTCTTTGCTTGCTTTGTGATGTTGTGGTGTCTATGTGTTGGACCTTGTGTCTGCAAAAATATTTCCTAAAGTGTAGAAAAATGTATCCATCTACATTTCCACACTTGTTTGGGCCCTCCCTGCTAAAATTTGGGCTTCTTTATGCCTTATTTGGTGCTATTTTGTATCCAAAAGCCTTATTTAATGTATCTTTATGAGGATAATCCTGACACATATCAAATGACCAATTATAATTTAATGATTTTGGTTTGTATGGCCCATATTTAGTGATATGGGACTCATACACCACCTTGGGCATATGAGTCCCACCTAAGTTTTAGGGCTTAGACTTGAATTTGGCATAGAACTTAAAAATTCTTGAAATTTGTGTCCCAAGCTTAGCCTACTAGGACTCATACGCCCCAACTGGGGTGTGTCCTGCTAAGCTTGGACCTATTTTAAATTCAAATTCTTGGCAAGATTTTATTCTCCTAGATCTGATGTCGGCTTGTAGTGTTGTAATTTCGAGAAATTTGGCATAAACAAGTATAAATATAAGGATATTTCACATATTTTATCCTAGCACTGTTTGAGATCAAGCATTCTATTAAGTTTATGATCACAAGAGCATTCAAGAGCTAATTATCAAGTATTTTGAAGCTATATTCAAGATTCAAGCGTCATGTCAAAGTCATCATGTATCATGTTTGTTTTTGAGCTAACATTTGTGATGTAGGTTCTTATGATTCAAGAAAGCATTCAAGTCAAGATCCATACCATACAAGCATGAGTCAAGATCCACATTCATGCTAGCCATTACATACAAGATTGCAACTTTTTTTTCAAGGGTTTGGTGAGTTGCAACATAGCAGATTTGTTCATTCATCATCCCTTCATGTTATTTGATTCCATTTCAAGGTTTGATTACCAAGAATAGGGTTTGACCAAGGAAAACCCCTATCCACTAACAAAACAACATTTTCCCCTCTCTCTGATGTGTGATTTGTAGGTTTAGGTTGAAGATCCATTAAAGAGAAAGATTGGAGAAAGGTTTTCTGATAGGCTATTGTTGTGTCTTATCTCTTTAGTTGATAAATGTATTAATATATTGACCAGGTAGTGTTCAAAGGCTATATGCAATAGAAGGAATCTTGACTATCTCTCTCTTAGGTTTTCTAAGGATTTGGGACAACTGAAATGAAACTTTAAACTAAGAGGCCACTAAACTAGAAAAAAAGGAATCATTTACCTAGAAAGCTTGAAACAACTAAACTAGAAAGCATGAAATTATTAATCTAAAAATCATAACAATTAAAATAGAAAGCATAGAAATTATTAAACTAAGAAGCATGTAAATTGTTGAAGAGGAAAAAATTGTAAAGAAACTATGAATCATCTAACTAACAATAGACAACAAACTTAACAAATAATAAAAAAACAACTTAACAACTTGAAATTAACAATGAAAGTAGATGCTCTAAAACTTTAGGCAACGGATCTTCAAGATTACAGACTCGACTACAACCTACAGGATTAATCTTAACATAACTTCACACATGAAAATAAACTTCACTCACAATTATCATAAAATGAAAGTAACATAATTAAAAGTAAAATACTTATCTATCTAATCTACAGTCCCTCGAGTGGCTAGCTCTCGGGTACTCCTACACTTAGCTAAGATCAAATACACTTTGTAACTTCAAGATTAATCCATTCAAAATGATTCCATTCAATACTTAATAACTCATAAGGTGATAGGAAAAACTCATTTTATTTTTATTGAAAGTGTAACTTAGAAACATAGTAACAACATAACGATATCTCTCCATGTATATCATTGCTTCTAACAATTACATATTTATATAAAAACAACTAACTAAATCCTATATTTCAAATGGCAAAGATTACCACTGAAAAAGTCTTCAATTGATTTTAACAAACTAATGGACTTAGAGTCCATAACATAAAGCATTAAAGGGCTCAAACTAAGCCATAAAGTCTTCAAACTGCAAATAACAAAAAACTACAAAAACTCAATCTATCATGCATTCCCCTAAAGTTTCAACACCTATTATTTTGGTGCTTGTCTTCCATTGTGTTGAAGTCTACGTTGAATCCTCTTTGATAGGAATGATGACTGATCATGCTAATTAACCTACGCAATACTTAGAAACTAAACCATTACATTAGTGCATGTTAGCTTATTTCAACTAATTTCAAGAATAAAGATTGTTCACTTTTTCACAAAAAGAAAGCAATCATTAATCCTAAAGACAATTAATTAGCAAGGTAAAGAGGGTTGGAATATGTGAGGTAAGGTATTTAGTTCATTATATTGATGAGGTTATTTTTACCTCATCATTGTCAAAGTTGCAAAGTTGTCCAAATTGTCATCAACTTTGCAAGATCGTGAAAAGTCATCTACAGAGAAAAATTCAAAGTTTCAGATTTAGAGATTTGACAGAAGAGAAGCTACATGAAGTCATTAGAGGATATCAAAGTTTTAGATCAACCCTGATACTAGTAAAAAATTGCCACTTGTGGTGTATGAGTCATAGTATACCAGATTTCAAGCATTTTTTGTGGATCCTAGTTTAGTAGTTACAGATTCCAGATTTGGCCTAAAACCCTAAAATGTAACTAAATTGCCCTTACTGGCATATGATTCCTAGTGTACATTAAAATTTATATTTTCAAGAGTATAGAACTTATTTTAAGCATCTTCAATTTTCCAGGTTCCTCTCTATCCTTTCTCAGTCTATTATTCTAATTTTTAGTTTCATATCTTGAGTTGCATAGTTAAGTTTGCATATCATTTGCATCTTCTTCTTTCCAGGACATTGCTTGGTGGTGAACACCCTTTTGTCTTTAATCACACCCCTAGGACACCTTATTCCAAATCTCTTTTCCTAATTCAATCATTAGATTGAGATATCTAGGGTTTCCTTTAATGAAACTTGAAGGAAATAGGTGGAGGAACCTTAATCCCCCTTTAGTTCCATCTCCCAAAAGATAGAACACTATTTTCTAGGTTTCATTTTCATATTTACATCTCGTCATGTATCATAGGCCACAATGTCACTCTCTTATTTCTCCTTAGGATGCCACATGCTCCTTCATTTTGCATGCACCATCCTAAGGGGGGGCTCCTACCTCTCCGAATTTCAATAAGGTGTATTTAGTGGCCAACGAATCCTTTACTGAAAATATTTTCATTTTTCAAAAATTGCATCCTTCACTAAGGATCCTGTCACAAGATTTTTTTTTGAAATCAAATTCGTAACAAAAATAATTAAGAATTCACCTTTGAGGATGCCATTCTTCTCTTTTCAGATTCCTTGACAAAAGAGAATCTTTCAAAAGGATTCCTTGATGATGGGATCGTTTACGAGAAATGTCCTCGCTCTTCAAATGGAGTGTCCCTTGAGTGGAACCCTCTTTCTTTTGAAGGGTTTTTGAGGGACCCCTTTGAAAGCTTCTCTTTCAATTGTTTGTTCCATGATATGACTGTTTGTCTATCTGTGGGACTTTTTTCTTTCCTAAAATCTTTTTTTTTGGATTAACATGTTTCCTTTCAGGACCGAGCACCTATAAGGGTCAATCAGACTATGCAGAGCCTTTCATATCTATCCTCCCTCAGGACCAAGCACCTATGGTGCCTCCTTTATAGAATTGAGCACTTGTGAAGCATTTTAATTCTACAAGACCGAACACCTATAGAACATTTTGTTGATCTTCTATGGGACCGAGCACCTGTGGAGCCAATTCTGTAGTTTGAGCACCTACAGAGCCTTTTGTTCACCTTCTACAAGACTAAGCACCTGCTACGCTTTTGTTGAAATCTCCATAGGACTGAGTACCTATGGAGCCATATCTCTCTCCTGCACCTGAGTTCACCAAATCATGATCTGTTTCCTTGACGGTTCAGGTATACATCCCTCAACTTTCACTCTAATTTACTATACATTCACTGACACTTATGATCACTAGAGTGGGGGAAAAATGTAATGGCATGAATTTTTACCCCTAGGAAAATTCCACATTTACAATACTTCTTACATTAGAAAATTGAGTTTGATAATGCAATTCATATTTTTTCCACCTTTCCCTATCCACTTGGAAGCTATTTTATGTGTCAGTGGGGGATATTCTGTTGGAGATGCTAGCGTGGAATGCAAATGTATGTGCAGTACATTGTCATCCTGAAAATATTCCCACCTTTGGAGTTTTCAAAGGCATTACATTTCTCCATTGGATGCAAAGTGTAACGTATCCTACCCTTCAAACCAATTTTGAATGGCTCCTTTTCTCATTTTTATTTTAAATGGTTATCTTCTCCATTCAACTGGTCTTCTACACATTATTCTTGATCATTCTCACCATCTACACACTTCTAGACTCACTTTCAGATCCTTCGAGCATTCACCACCTCCATTGAAGTTGTAAGTTAGTTTTTTGTTGTTTCACTCTCTACGTTGTTGCGACAAAATTGATCTTTGAAGGCTTGCACACTCACTCCTTCCCCCATTTTCCTTGAGAGTATTTGGCTAAGAAGGTGATATCCTTCCATTTCTATTTACTTTGCATTATTGTATTTGATATTGTAGCATATTGTGTTTTCTTATTGCTTGGAATCTCTATTCCTACGTAATTCTTTATCATACTTCTATAATCATTGTTATCTGGTTGTCCATGGATGTGGAAACACCAAAGCAGGGGATTGACTGAGGTAGTCCTCTAAACATAGCCCCAACATTTTCTCGTTCTTGTGTGTGTAGGTTTTTTTCTGAGTGAAGAATTTGAAGACTTCAACTCATCGATTTGAAGGTCCATTTCTACCACCTTTCTCTTGTAAAATTATAGCTTGGTGATCTTAAAGTATTTTTCTTGCTATTTTGTTATTTTGTATCTTTTTATTTCTATCATAGCTTGAAATCTCTACCAATTAGGTTGTTAGTAGGTTTTCTGGCATCTTAGACTATACCTTGCACTTTTTGTTTGCATGGATGCTAGCACACCACTAGGATGACAATGTGCCACACTAGAGTCTGTGTCCCACACTATAGTATTTTACCACTAAGCTACCTGAGTTGTAGTTTGGATTCTAAAAACCAACTCACCCAATTCCCTCGAAATATTTTATTATCTTGAGGTAGATTAGGGCAACCTATTGTTCTAGACCCTCATGTGACCTAGGGTCCTGAGTAGTTGGTCCCCCTCCTCTATAGATATTAGGACACTTGTCACAATCTAACATAAGATCCCTCATCTAGGGTTTTCTTTTTCATGATTTTATAAGAATGCACCTTTATTGTAATCATTAATCCATTAATGTAATCCATGTATTCATTATTCAATATAGAAGACATATCAGATGCTCTTATGGATCAATCTTTTCTCTCTTAGTTGCATAGCAAATAAGTTTCTTTTATCTCATTTGTGATAGGTATTTTGGTTGTAGTGATTTTTGGGAATTTTGATGTTCACTATCGACTCTAATAGTACAATCTTGTCCAAATTAACTAAATGATTAATTTATTGGGTTAGTTAATCTCACCTAATATACTCCACATATTATTTAATTAGTTCATTTTCCTATCACACATAATTAAATAATTTCATTATTTAATTATCTATCTTTCACTTCACATAGTTAAATTAATTCAATAATTTTATAATTTGATTAATGACTATATTCCCTCGACCAAATTTTAAGAATAAAGGGTACCTAAATGCACACATCCCTCACATTTCGTATGGTTGCAATAATTTTCTATTTTTAGTAAGTTTTGTGAACACCAAACCTACAATAAGCTAACACAAGACCAACAAACAATAGTTAATCATGTTAGAAACCCAAATCTAGCATTCCCTATGAAATTCTTAGCTAAATCAAGAAGAAAATATGAAAATGAGAGCATAAAAAACCAAAATATTGCAATTAACTAAACATAGCTAAGCCTTCATCCCATAGGGGGATTGGTGCTCCTTTGATGTGGAAAGAATCCCTTTCCCAATCCCTTTGATAAGTTTTGATGATGTTGATGATCCAAAGTGCATGAGTTGACTCTAAATGATGATAAAACTTAGCTAAAATGATGAAAATGGTGAAGTGCTATGAGTGAAAATGCCTGTAGTGAGAATGCTTGAAGTTGTGGATCCATATTGTGTAGAGGAAGCCTCTATTTATAGGACTCAAGGGTTGAGGAATGAGAGAAATTGGTGAATGTGGGATAAAAGGAGAGCCAATGAGAATGTGACACTTGTCACAATTTTATTGGATGAGAGTGGAGCTGGGGAATGTGTTGAGTAAAGGAGGATGTAAGAGGAATAAATGAGAATGGTTGAGGATTTGAAAGGCTATAAGAAGAAGTAAATGAATATGGTTGAGATGTAAGAGAATGTGGGTGAGGATGTAAGAGGATTGAGTGCCCTTGTAAGATACAAGATGACATGTAAGTGGAAATAAATTCCTTTGTAAGAGGTATTTATGAATGTGTAAGAGGATTTTTGAAACCTTTGGAGGGAAATTGAATGGAGAGGTAGTTGAGAGGAATATTCCTTGGAATATGCCATTGTGAGGATAAATAGAGGAATTAGATAATTAATAGAAATTATTTTCATGTGCAACTTGGTTAGTTGGCCATGGGTTGATTTAACTCTTGAGGAGTTAAAATCTATAGGATTTGTTAATGATGATTAGAAAGTGGTTTATAGTTAATTAATTTAGAATTAATTAATTGGAATGGGTTAGGGGATTGTGACATTTGATTTAAATAGTTTGATTTATTAAAACAAATGGGAGGAGTTGGGGGGATTTAATTAAATGATTTGATTTAATTAAATATGATGAACATTAGTCAGAAGAAAGGTGAATTAATCTAATAAATTTAATTATTTGATTAATAGTGGAAATTGCTGATTTTAACTATATAATGTTGATTATTTAATTAATTAGTTAGTTCAAAGTGATTTAGGAAGAAATAGTGTTAATTTATAGGAATAAGATGAATCAAGAATTTTTAAGTGTTGAGGTACCTGCTACATTCAAAGAATAAAAGGATTTTTCAGATACACATTGAGAGATCGGACAAAAATTCACTTTTGGGTCGAGCTCCGAAAAAGATTCAACAAGGATTCAGGCACAAGAAATCACATGATGCGAAAATAGGCTTACAGTGATGAAAATGGGTCAAAACAAGCTTTGTAAGATTAAAAAATGAATTAATGGGTAAAAATCTAAAAATTTAGCATAAATAGGGATGAACATTTTCAAATCATTTGTGCACTTGACCTTCTAGAAAAATTTTCTCTAAGGTACTAACAAAATTTCAGATGGAGTGGGTTTGAGAGTTACAACGGTCTCAAGACGCAGGACCCTCGATACGCCTTTCGAAAATTTTCTCATTTTTCATGTTTTAAGTGCATTTATTAGGGTCCAAATAGGTCAGCCAAAAGCAGGTCTCTATGGTGTCGCAAATGTTACGGTTGGTGTCACTTTTGTCAATGCCTACCCACCTTTGTAGGATAGCACTGTGTAGGGTTGGAAGGTCTTAGGGTTGCACAGAGAATGTTGACCCTTCTTTGCATGATAGTGTCGTGCAAGCCTAGAAGAGCATGGTGCCGTGGGGAAATGCCAACTTTCCATTGCAGAATAGTGTCACCTTCCTTTGTCACGTCGCTTTTGTGAAAACATAGAGCGCCTCCTTTGTAAATATCGGATCGCCTTTTCTTTTCAGGGATTTT
This sequence comes from Sequoia sempervirens, assembly GCA_007258455.2. Taxonomy (NCBI): domain Eukaryota; kingdom Viridiplantae; phylum Streptophyta; class Pinopsida; order Cupressales; family Cupressaceae; genus Sequoia; species Sequoia sempervirens. The sequence continues at coordinate 14,571,028 of VDFB02047397.1, read as the reverse complement.
TAAAATTTGAAAATGTGCTAGGTTGGTTAAATTTGATGTCGTGGGTGTTTTGGATGTAGGAGGTCCTTCGAGTCCTCCACTCAAAGGAGCACAGAGATCGGATATTGCATCGAGTGAGGCGCTTATCGAATGATGCATTATTTTCCTGGGTTCGATTGGATTCAAGCATGTGGTGCAAATGACCAAGGTTAGGACACACCTAGCGATGATGACAATACTAGTTGAGATATGGCAGAGTGAGACTTCATTGTTCCATCTGTCGACTGGAGAGGCCACCATGACTTTGGAGGACATATGGTGGATCCTATAGATCCCCATACATGACCAACACATTATTTGAGATGTCGAGGCCGGTGGCAACATGATATTCTAGTTATTTGGGGTTGATAAATATGAGGTAGAAAGTGGTAGATCGACCTTGCTCGATATGAGGGGATTGCCCCTGATTTTACCTTATTCGTTGGTGCACTGATCTTGGGAGTTCTCATTCTTGGTAGACAAGCTAGAGGTTGTAGTGTTGGATGGGGCATCGTTTTGTCGAGGATGGTTGAGGAGATGACCATCTACGCTTTGGGGCCAGCTGTCTTGACTTCATTGTATCATGATATGCACCAGGTTGTGTACTACGGGGCCCACAACATTGGAGTGGAGGTGACGTTACTTCATGTCTAGGATTATAAGCACATAGCTGTACTGAGGCCCACCATTTTAGATGTTTAGATAGATCACGATGATCCAATGCCTACAAATATTGTGGTATGACCACACTGTAATACACATGCATTACATGCATCTTGCACTAGAGGCAAGTGATCGATGAGATGATAGTTTTTTGATGGAGGCCTTGACTCCGTTATCATAGGTGGCACAACGATGATGATCAGTTGTTCTACTACTGCTAGAATAGGCACATGTAGGGATGCGAGCATCATATGATTGAGAGATACCTTCCTAACAGGGTTTCTCGATAGTTCCACCTGATCTTGCACACAAAGCTATTTTTGCACATCAAGCATGAGAGACTGCTTGGGGGCAACAAATCCATCCCTAGCAGGTGATTGATGACTTCAGACAGTTGGTGATGCATCCTTGGGTGTATTTTGATGGTCTTGTAGAAGTAGGCACTACATCGACGTATGATGCATAGTGGCAAGCCCACGCTCCTATTAGATTGACTTTACCAATTGTGCCAACAATAGGTAGGGGATAGGTCAAAGGTCCCTGGATAGGACAGGTTCCATAGCAACCAGATCAATAGCCCCAGGGCAGTCAGGAGGGAGGTGATGGGGATGGTAGATAGGAAGGACATGATGGTCAAGTTCCACCCCTAGTACCACCGGTGAGGCAGAGGGAACCACATCAACTAACCCAACAATTGCCACCAGGTCCCAATCCTAGGGATGGTCAGATAGAAGTGCTGCAAGCACATGTTCAGTCTTTGATAGGACAATTGCATCAGGCATAGGCAGAGATACAGACCCTGATCCAGGAGAGGGATCAGCTGAGATAGGAGGTGACACATGTGTGTTAGTAGAGATAGGATTCTGACCTTAGTTTATGTTAGGAGATGGGGCAAATACAACAACTATGGGCAACAACGTAGTAGGCGTAGGGACAGGCGATAGTCCCAGCTGAGATGTACGGTCGGGTGATGCAAGAGGCATCATACTATAGATTATTATACTACAGAGCCTACCCACAAGAGTGTCGAGAGCCAGATTTCTCCCATATTGGCTAGGTTGTGCCCAACAGGTCTCACTTGGAGCCATCAGGAAGACCATCAAGGTCTCACCATCAGAGTCAGAGAAACCACCATAGTGACTAACAAAGTGAGGGGCACAGATAGTACTTTAGATACTTTTTTGATGTACAACCTAATTTATGATGTGTATACATTCATTGGCTGAGTTTTGATTAGCCTCTTGTATATTTTGATAATCACATTATATATTTGATTCCGATTGTATCATGACATTCAACTTTATATATATATATATGAGATGGTTCGATGCAATTTTATATGATATGATGGTTTTTTATTTTACCTTATGTGTTATGGATGCATGTATGTACATGATATGGATGGATGCATTTAATGATCATGCTATGATATTCTATGCTTTATGATATGATGTGATTCATGTATGATGCATTTATATGGTTTGTGAGATGCTTAGATCTATACTATACTGATGACGATGTATGTGAGATGAAATATAATGCAATGATATGTTTAAATTCTATTTTTAGTATCCTTTCTATGCGGTGCATGATAATGCAAGATGTATGTATGCATGATGAAAAATGTGATAATTTTGGAGATGCTTATATGGTTATGTGATGAAAGATAATGCAAATGTGTTGTTTATGAGATGCTTAAAATAACAAATCTATATTATGCTAAACACCTTAAATGATAATGCCATGTATGATGGATGATGTTTTTCATTATGATGATATGTATGGTATGTAGTATGATGATGGTTTGTGGATGTAGGATGGATGTGAATAGGTTTTGTTTAAATTTCATGATACCATGTTAGTACATGGAGAAGAAAGAGAGGGATCAACCCTTGATCCGAGAAGATGTAGAAGTCCAGCAAGTGGAGCACATTTTGGGGAATAGTGTTGAGTAATGGAGGATGTAAGAGGAATACTAGATGGTTGAGGATTTGAAAGGGATATAAGAAGAAGTAAAAATGAGCATATATGCTTGAAGTTGTGGATCCATATTGTGTAGAGGAAGCCTCTATTTATAGGACTCAAGGATTGAGGAATGAGAGAAATTGGTGAATGTGGGATAAAAGGAAGCCAATGAGAATGTGACACTTGTCACAATTCTATTGGATGAGAGTGGAGCACATTTTGGGGAATGTGTTGAGTAAAGGAGGATGTAAGAGGAATAAATGAGAATGGTTGAGGATTTGAAAGGCTATAAGAAGAAGTAAATGAATATGGTTGAGATGTAAGAGAATTTGGGTGAGGATGTAAGAGGATTGATGCCCTTGTAAGATACAATATGACATGTAAGAGGAAATAAATGCCTTTGTAAGAGGTATTTATGAATGTGTAAGAGGATTTTTGAAACCTTTGGAGGGAAATTGAATGGAGAGGTAGTTGAGAGGAATATTCCTTGGAATATGCCATTGTGAGGATAAATAGAGGAATCAGATAATTAATAGAAATTATTTTCATGTGCAACCTGGTTAGTTGACCATGGGTTGATTTAACTCTTGAGGGGTTAAAATCTATAGGATTTGTTAACAATGATTAGAAAGTGGTTTATAGTTAATTAATTTAGAATTAATTAATTGGAATGGGTTAGGGGATTATGACATTTGATTTAAATAGTTTGATTTATTAAATCAAATGGGAGGAGTTGGGGGGATTTAATTAAATGATTTGATTTAATTAAATATGATGAACATTAGTCTGAGGAAAGGTGAATTAATCTAATAAATTTAATTATTTGATTAATAGTGGAAATTGTCGATTTTAACTAAATAATGTTGATTATTTAATTAATTAGTTAGTTCAAAGTGATTTAGGAAGAAATGGTGTTAATTTCTAGGAATAAGATGCATAATATCAATCAAGAATTTTTAAATGTCTACATTTTTCCCCTCTTTGAAGCGAGGTACTTGCTACATTGGTTCAAAGAATAAAACTACTGATATCAAAATTCAAAAAATTTATGATTTTTTGGATACCCCACTACTGCCCAAGCGAAAGAAATTACGTTGCTACACTACCCCCTTAAGAGATTGGACGAAAATTCGGGTCGAGCTCGCGAAAAAGATTCAACAAGGATTCAAGCACAAAAAATAGCCCATAGGATGTGAAAATAGGCTTACAGTGATGAAAATGGGTCAAAACAAGCTTCGTAAGATTAAAAAATGAATTAGTGGGCTTAAAAAACCATAAAAATACCCCCAAAAAACCCTAAAAATTTAGCATAAATAGGGATGAAGGGGTCATTTTCAAATCATTTGTGCACTTGACCTTCTAGAAACCTTGTGAATTTTCTCTAAGGTGCTAACAGAATGGCGGCTTGTGTGCTTCCCAGACATCAGATGGAGTGGGTTCGAGAGTTCCAGCAGTCTCAAGATGTAGGACCCTCGATATGCCTTTCAGAACTTTTCTCATTTTTCATGTTTTAAGTGCATTTATTAGGGTCCAAATAGGTCAGCCAAAAACAAGTCTCTATGGCGTCGCAAATGTTATGGTTGGTGTCACTTTTGTCAATGCCTACCCACCTTTGTAGGATAGCATTGTGCAAGATTGGAAGGTCTTAGGGTCACACAGAGAATGTCGACCCGCCTTTGCATGATAGTGTCGTGCAAGCCTAGAAGAGCATGGTGCCATGGGGAAATGCCAACTTTCCTTTGTAGAATAGTGTCACCTTCCTTTATAGCGTCGCTTTTGTGAAAACATAGAGCACCTCCTTTGTAAATACTAGATCGCCTTTGATTTTTAGGGATTTTTAAAATTTAAAAATGTGCTAGGTTGGTTAAATTTGACGTTGTGGGTGTTTTGGATGTAGGAGGTCCTTTGAGTGCTCCACTCGAAGGAGCACATAGATGGATATTACGCTGAGCGAGGTACTTATCAGATGATGCATTATTTTCTTGGGTTCGATTGGATTCAAGCATGTGGCACAAATGACCGAGGTTAGGAGACACCTAGCGATGATGACAACACTAGTTGAAATATGGCAGAGTGAGACTTCATTGTTCCATCTATCGACTGGAGAGGCCACCATGATTTGGAGGACATATGATGGATCCTATAGATCCCCATACATGACCAACACATTATCTATGATGTTGAGGCTGGTGGCAACATGATATTCTAGTTATTTGGGGTTGGTCAATATGAGGTAGAAAGTGGGTAGATCGACCTTGCTCGATATGAGGGGATTGCCCCTGATTTTACCTTATTCGTTGGTGCACTGATCTTGGGAGTTCTCATTCCTAGTAGACAAGCTAGAGGCTATAGTGTTGGATGGGGCATCATTTGGTCGAGGATGGTTGAAGAGATGACCATCTACGCCTTGGGGCCAATTGTCTTGGCTTCATTGTATCATGACATGCACCAGGTTGTGTACTGCGGGGCCCACAACATTGGAGTGGGGGTGACGATACTTCATGTCTGGGATTATAAGCACATAGCTGTACTAAGGCCCACCATTTTAGATGTTCAGATAGATCACGACAATCCAACGGTCTACAAATATGGTGGTATGACCACACTGCAATACACAGGCATTACATGCATCCTGCACTGGAGGCAAGTGATCGATGAGATGATAGTTTTCTAATGGAGGCCTTGACTCCATTATCACAAGTGGCACGACGATGATGATCAGTTGTTCTACTGTTGCTAGAATAGGCACATGCAGGGACGTGAGCATCATATGATTGAGAGATACCTTCCTAACAGGGTTTCTCGATAGTTTGGGAGGTGCAAGATGCACCTGATCTTGCACACAGAGCTATTTTTTCACATCAAGCATGAGAGACTGCTTGGGGGCAACAAATCCATACCTAGTAGGTGATTGATGACTTCAGATAGTTGGTGATGCATCCTTGGGTGTATTTTGATGGTATTGTAGAAGTAGGCACTACACCGGCGTACGATGCATAGTGGCAAGCCCACACTCCTATTAGATAGACTTTACCCATTGTGCCAACAACAAGTAGGGGATAGGTCAAAGGTCCCTATATAGGATATGTTCCATAGCAGCCAACTCAACATCCCCAGGGTAGTCAGGACGGAGGTGACAGGGATGGTAGATAGGATGGGCATGATGGTCAAGTGCCACCCCTAGTACCACTAGTGAGGCAAAGGGAACAACATCAACTAACCCAACAACTGCCACTAGGTCCCAATCCTAGGGATGGTCAAATAGAAGCGCTGCAAGCACATGTTCAGTCTCTGATAGGACAATTTCATTAGGCATAGGCATAGATACATACCCTAATCTAGAAGAGGGATTAGGTGAGATAGGAGGTGGCACATGAGCATCAGTAGAGATAGGATTCTAACCTTAGTTTGGCTCAGGAGATGGGACAAAGACAACAATTGGGGGAAACAACGTGGTAGGCGTAGGGACAGGCGATAGTCCTAGTTGAGATGTACGGTCGAATGATGTAGGAGGCATCATACTATAGAATATTATACTACAGAGCCTACCCACAGGAGCACCGAGAGCTAGATTTCTCCCATATTAGCTAGGTTGTGCCCAACATGTCTCACTTGGAGCCATCAAGCAGACCATCAAGGTCTCACCATCAGAGTCGGGGCAACCACCATAGTGACCAACAAAGTGAGGGGCACAGATAGTACTTTAGATACTTTTTTGATGTACAACCTAATTTATGATGTGTATACATTCATTGGATGAGTTTTGATTAGCCTCTTGTATATTTTGATAATGACATTATATATCTGATTCTGATTGTATCATGACATTCAACTTTATATATATATATATGAGATGGTTTGATACAATTTTATATGATATGATGGTTTTTTATTTTACCTTATGTGTTATGGATGCATGGATGTACATGATATGGATGGATGCATTTAATGATCATGCTATGATATTCTATGCTTTATGATATGATGTGATTCATGTATGATGCATTTATATGGTTTGTGAGATGCTTAGATCTATACTATACTGATGATGATGTATGTGAGATGAAATATAATGCAATGATATGTTTAAATTCTATTTTTAGTATCCTTTCTATGCGGTACATGATGATGCAAGATGTATGTATGCATGATGCAAAATGTGATGATTTTGGAGATTCTTATATGGTTATGTGATGAAAGATAATGCAAATGTGTTGTTTATGAGATGCTTAGAATAACAAATCTATATTATGCTAAACACCTTAAATGATAATGCCATGTATGATGGATGATGTTTTTCATTATGATGATATGTATGGTATGCAATGTGCTGATGGTTTGTGGATGCAGGATGGATGTGAATAGGTTTTGTTTGAATGTCATGATACCATGTTAGTACATGGAGAAGAAAGGGAGGGATCAACCCTTAAGTCCGAGAAGATGTAGAAGTCTAGCAAGTCTACAAGTCATCGAGAATTTATTAGATATGATGATGATGATGATGTATTGCTTATCAGAGATTGGGGATATAAAGAGCATTACTTTCCTTATGTTTGATAACACACATAGATATGATGCATCAAGGTACAGACAACCAGGATGGTGTTGTATCTAGTGAGATGGAATTTGACTCAACAAATAGATAGGAGTATCCTTGTTCACACCTAGAATATGAAACCTTATTAGGATGTACTTTAGACTTTTTGAACGTCTCAGGCCAAAACATAGAAAGGAAAAACCTTCCCATGTAATAGTCAACAAGTTGTTCAAAATATCCTCCCTACGTACCTAACAAAGCGAGTATCACCAAGGTTATATTACAAGAATATCCAACAAGCACAATAGAAAAAAGATAATGATCAATTCCCCATTCCTTTCTCTCTAAATCTTTTTAGATTATAAATCATCAAGAGGTCATTGGAATGAGTGCAATAAGATAAATCACAAGAAAAGATCGAGCACACAAACAAGTCGATGTTCTTCATACCTCTAGCCGAGACTAAACTATGGTGATGTCTGATGTTGATGTCCATTATAGGAAGGATGCGTCCTAGGACATGATGATCAGATTATTGTGAGACTAATGGGATTATGGGCTATTGATACTAAGAGTTGACCAACTTTTTTTCCTATTGACCTAGACTTAAGACCCTGACGTTTGAGTTTACACTTTTAAATTTGCTAGACTTTTTTTTGGTTGTTTTGCCAAAGGTTGAAGGTGATGAGTGTTTATTGTGAGATGTTTATTTTGGGTGAAAGAAAAATGGGATGGATGATTTTTGGTTTTTTGAATGTTTTTGGTATTTTGAAATGTCTTGAGGCTATTTTTTTTTGGGATTTTTGAGATGTTTTACAAATGTTTGATTTTCCAATGTTTTTGTGTTTTCTGAGATTTTGACCAAGAACCTAACCTAAGGACCTATCCTAGGGGCCTCAAGGGCTGATCAAAGATTAGCCTTGCCTATGTTATACATGAAAAGACCACATAGTTTGATTGACACAAACTCTTTTATTGATGAAGATATGAACATGTGGATTGCCAGTTTATTATGATAGACTTCGAAAGGACTTACCTAAAGTGTCTCGGGGGATTATCGGTGATTAGCTTTGCCTACGTTCAAGCTCAGAGATAATGGAGTTTAACATGATGACTCTATTTTTGATTTTTTCTATTTTTGACCTATTTTTGGATTTTTGACATGTTTTGGATGTTTTTTGAATTTTTGGGTTTTATGAATGTTTTTGGATTTTTTAATTTTATGAATGTTTTTGGATTTTTTGGTTTTATGAAAATTTTAATAATATACATGAATCTGATCCAATGCAAGTATAAGAACATGCCCCCAACATGATGCAACATACTACTTTGATATAGGTAGGAACAACTGACCTTAGGAATATGCCAAGTAGTTCTAGGATGGAACATGATACCAACACAAGATCAAGCTATGATGTGGACGTAGATGAGTGATAGGAGAGATATGGAATGTGATGGGTGAATGTGATTGAAAGTGATTATTTACATAAGGCACTTATTTCCATGTTTTCACCAAGGTACTTGCCCAAAGTGCCACCGAAGTGGTTTTCACTAGAGGACAATTTTTTATCTTTACTGTTTTCAATCCTTTATTCTAATTTTTTTGGATTTTATATTTTTTTATATTTTTTTGTATTTTTGATTTATACCTTGGAAGCTTAGGCATAATTTTTTTTGAGATGGGAGCTATTGATGGGCTCCTACAGAGGCTCACCTTTGGGTGTGGATAGCTGATATGATCTTGACTTGTAACTTTTCATGATGACAAAAGGTCCGAACCAGTTGGGTTCAAACTTGTGTTTGCTATCTGGATTTGGTACATTCTTTTGATTTTCCTTCAAAACTAGCTCTCCAACTTGAAATGACCGACTCTTGATCTTCTTATTATAGCTCTTTTTGAGACAGTTTTGATAGACCTACAAGTGGTTCAAAGAATCCATGTGCCGCTCGTCCAGTAGTTCCAGCTCATTCAACTGTGACACCTGGTACTCCTGATCAGTAATGAGATTCTATAATTATATTCTCAAGGATGGAATCTCAATGTCAATGGGAAGGATGGATTTTGATCTGTAGACCAAGGAGAAGAGTGTTGCACCTGTAGGCGTGCAAATACTCATTTGGTAGGACCATAAGGAAAGATTTAGTTGTAGGTGCCAGTCACGACCAACTGCATTGACTATTTTCTTGAGGATTTTTAGGATGGTTTTATTACAAGCCTCAACATGGCCATTACCCTAGGGGTAGTATGGAGTGGAGAAGTGATGTTAGCTATTGAATTTTTGGCATAGCTCACGAACATCATGGTTTTTGAAAGGTTCCCCATTATCTGAGATAAGGGCTTGTGGGACACTGTAACGACAAATGAGGTAGTTCAGGATGAACTTTGAGATTTGCTTCCCTGTGATATAGGTCATGGGGATGGATTCTACCCACTTTGTGAAGTATTCTATGGTAGTGATAATGAACTTGTATCCATTAGATGAGGTGGGTGTGATATTTTTTATGAGATCAAGCCCCCACTGTGAAAAGGGACAAGGTGTTATAATCGATTGGAGCTCTTGAGCTGGTGCATGGATGAGGTCCCCATGTTTTTGGCATTGCAAATATTTTCATACATAGTCATGAGCCTCCTTCTCTATTGTAGGCCAGTAGTACCCAATACTCAACAATTTCTTGGCCAAGGTCATACCACTAGAGTGAGAACCATAAATACCATCGTGTACCTCAGTTAAAGAATTCAAAGCTTCCTTGGGGTTAAGGCATCACAAGAGGGTTCCTTCTACACTCCTACGGTAAAGGGTGTCACCTAAGATGATGAAACATGATGAATTTTTAATGAAGGTTCTCTTGAGGTTTGGGGTGATGTCGGCTGGGAGGACTCTTATTTTTAGGTAGGTGAATATGTCACGGTACCAAGGATCACTAGGACCAACAATTTCACACACAAACTTAGACTCTGGTACCTCAAAAGATAGCATGATAAGCTGCTCTACAAGGAATTCATGTTTATGTACATTCCATCGGATATCTAACAATGATCCAATTGTAGCCATAGCATCAACTGCTCTATTGTTTACCCTTAGTATTTGCTAAAATGTTATGTCAATGAAGAACCCCTTGAGATCCTCCACCAGTTTCTTGTATGGGGTAAGTTTTTCATTCTTTGTTTGATATTCATCATTGAATTGGTTGATAATTAGCTGTGAGTCCCCAGAGACCTTGAGTGCCATGATTTTCCATTGTACTACAATTCGAAGTCCTATTACAAGAGCTTCATACTTAGAAATGTTATTAGTACAAGGATAAGACAACCTATATGATTTAGGAATACAATACCCTTGTGGTGTGATGAAGAGGGCTCCTACTCCTAACCCATACTATGTATATGATCTATCAAAATATACTTTCCAATGGTTTGTTGCACTTAGGTTGAAAATGGACTCATCTAGAAATTTTAATACTAGTGGGTTCTCAAAATATATAAGTGCCTCTACCAATTGATCTGTGATTACTTGTCCCTTGATGACTTTTTGTTCCACATATTCAATGTCATATTTTGTCAAGATCATGACCCACTTAGCCATTCGTTCTGTGAGCATTGCTTTGGAAAGCAGATACTTGAAGGGGTCTATCTTGGCGATGAGATTTATTTGATGAGCCAACATGTAGTGCCTAAATTTTTGTGAGGAAAACTCTACTACTAGGCAAGCCTTCTCTATGAATGTGTAGTTTAGCTCATGTCCCACCATGGTTCTACTGATATAGTAAATGGCTTCTTCCTTCCCCATTTCATCATGTTGAGCTATGAGAGCCCCAAGTGCTGTCATCGTAGTTGATATGTAGAGAATCAATGGTTTGCTTTGGATGGGTGGCATGAGAACTGGCAGTGTCAACAAGTATTCCTTGATTTGATTGAATTCCTGATCACATTTCTCATCCCATTTCTATGCTACCCCCTTGTGGAGTAGATGAGAATACAAGATGGTTTTATATGCTAACTGTGCTATGAATTTATGGATTGATTGAAGGCTTCTCTGCATACCCCTTAATTATTTCAGTGTTCATGATGCTTCCATATCGAGGATTGCTTTGAATTTTGCAGGATCTATCTTGATTCCCCTGATTGATACAAGATATCCCAAGAGCTTTCCCGATTGTATGCTGAAGACACATTTCTTAGGATTGAGTCATACCTTATATTATTCTAGTCTATCAAAGATTGGGCCTAGTGTTGATATGTGGTCTTGACATTTTCTTGATTTGGCTTGTATGTCATCCACATAATCCTCTAAAGATTTATGGATCATACCATGGAAAATTAGAGTTATAGCCCTTTGGTATGTGGCTCTAGTGTTATTCAACCCGAATGGGATCATGTTCCAACAATAAGCTCCCCATGGACATGTGAAAACTGTTTTGTGTTGGTCATCTTCTGCGATCATAATCTAATTGTAGCCTGAGAACCCGTCCATCAATGGTAGCATTTTGTGCCCTGCCATTAGATCTAAAATCATGTCTATGTTAGGAAGAGGGAAATCATCCTTAGGGCATGCTTTGTTTAGGTCCCTGAAGTCGGTGCATATACGGATGCCCCCAATGGGCTTAGAAATAGGTACAAGGTCGGAAACCCATTTGGGATAATCAATGGGCCGTATGAAGCCAACATCAAGTAGTTTTTAGAGCTCGAGTTCGACCAATAATGTGATATGTGGATGCATTTTTCTCAATTTTTGTCTTACTAGTTTCTCCTCTAGATAGACTACTAGATGATGGACCACTACCTCTGGATCAAGGCCTGACATGTAAACATAGGTCCAATAAAAATTCACTTTCCTTTCTTTCAAGAATGCAACTAGATTTTCTTGTTCCTCAGTCAAAAGTGACTCAACATAGAAAGTGATGTGCGGTGTTTCTTTAGTTCCCAGATTGACTAGGTTGCATTTCTCTGCCAGTACTACTATTTTTCCTCATGGATGTCACTAAGGGGAAGATTGAATCGTTCATCCTTTGGTGCCTCAGAGAGATTTTCACCATTAGATACATCCTTCATTTTTACTATTTTTGGGTCAGAAAGTGCCATAGTGTGGTTTTCACTTAAAGACCTAGACGTTACTCTTAGATTTTCTATTTTGTGACTAAGAGATTCAATCGTTTCCTCATAGTATGCATGTGTGTCTAGCTCAATATCAAATCCTGCTTTGTGGTCTCCATATGGTAGAGTATCCCTTAGTCCCATGAATTTCAAGAGAGCCTCATCATTTTCGAATGTTTCTAAGATCGATGGTCCTTGTTGGTGATAGTCTATTAGTTGGAGGTAAACAAGCTTTAGTTTAGTGGTTTGGTTACTTGACTCAAAAGACATGGTGGTGATCATAAAAAGGGATAAATCCTCAAATAGCATGGGCAAGTTAGAGAGGGGATCCTTGAAGGGATAACTAAGCAATATGAGTACCGACAAGGAAGCTTTGATTGTTTTAACCGTAGCACCCTCTCCAAGTATGGTTAGCTTCATAGGGGTACGTCCATGGCTGGGATTCTTAGGGTGCTTCTCAGGAATGATGGGTTCAAACAAATCATTGTCATTCTATCCTAACTTCTCATTTTTTTATAGCCCCATCCAAACATTAATTGAAGACCTTTGTTGCTTTCCTCCATGGGGAGATATGGTACCACTCTTTCATCTTGATACAATAGGCTTGATACATCTTTCTCATCTACCACCTCTTTTCTTAGGTCTCCCCACTTTTTAAAAGTGGCGGCTTCTATTTTGAAAGTATGAGATGTCATGTCAATTGGTTGTGGTTTTCCATGAGATTTAGGAGATTGAGGTAATTCTCCTATCACAAAGGAACTCTTTTTCATTTTATAGTCCCCACACCCATTATCTTGGATTACAACTTTGACATCTGGGATGTTTTGTATGGTAGGTGTCTTTGTCTAAGAAGTGGAGGCTAAGGTGGATGGGTCGACATATGGGGATGTGGGTCCCTCATCATTTTTTGGAACTTGGGGGATTTTGTAGTACTTGGCCTCCATATTTTTTGCAATAATAGAATAGTTTTGGATCGCCATGGATCATGACTTCTTGATTATGGTAAGGGAATTTAACACATTGGTGGAAAGTGGATGCAACAACTTGCATCCCATGGATCCATTGGTGCCCTAGGAGAATATTATAGGGGAGTTCAAGGTCAAGGACCTAGAAAGTAGTCTCCATGATTGCTGGCCCTACTTGGATAGGGAGTTGAATGGTGCCTTGAGATACATGTTCTTGATCATCATAAGCCCTAATGGTGATACCTTTTCCTTTTTCAATGACATATTATGAGAATCCTAGATTCTTTATTAGCTATAGAGTACAAATATTCAAACCTACACCCCCATCCACCAAGAAACGTTTGAATTTGTTCTTACGGACTAGGAATTTGAGGTGGAGTGCATGATTATGAGATGGTTGGGTTGGGAGCTCATGTTCAGAAAATGTGAGGAGATGTGGTGTGGTGATATGTCTAACCATAGCTTGAAATTGGTCAACATAAAGGTTTGTGGGGATGGAGGATGCAGCCAATGCCTTCTCTAGGATGTCCCTATGTGCAGGTGATATTTTTAGCAACTCCATGATGGAGATATGGGCCGGGGTCTTTATTAGTTGGTCCAAGATGTTGTACCCACTAGGGTTTGATTTCGGATTGGCAACTAGTGCCTTGGCTAGTGGTGATGGTCTTGGGATGGAAATTTTTCCACTACATGTGGTGACTCCACACTCAGCCCTAGGTCCTTTCATATTTACAACTGCTACCCATTCATCCAAGGATCCAACAACATGGTCATAGATATGGTTCACATTGTGGTAACTTTTTCCTTTACCATTGTTGTTTCCTTTATTGTGATTTGGCATCAAATTCGTGTATATTTTGAGACCTTGATTCCCTGCTAGTTGTTTAATGGTTATAACATTATCATCAATGAGATCTTGGATCAGATTTTTGAGTCTCATACAACTAGCAGTCGTGTGTCCCTTTATTTTGTGAAAGTCACAAAGGTGCTTCTCGTTATACCAAGGTGGTTTAACTTGAGGCTCTTTGTAATTTTTGTAAACAAAGAGATTGATGAGATTTTCTAGTACCATTTGTTGCATGAAAGATTTGATTGGTTCCCCAAGTGGTGTGTATTTTCATTTTTGGGGATATTTGTTCTTTGGGGGTGGCCTCCCTTGAGCATTTATGTTGTTGATAGTTTGATTATTGGGTTGTTGTTGAGATGATGGGTTGGTTTGTGGGTTGTTTTGTGCGTTGATTTGTGGTTTTTGGTACGTTTGATGAAGTGTATTTTTCCTTGGGGCACTAATAACAACCTTGGAATCAAAAACACCATCATTGGTAACATTCTTGTTCTTGGCCCACGTGCGAGGTTTATCATTGTAACTTGTTGATGGTCGATTGTCTTGATACATAGGTGTGCCCCCTTGTGCTATAAGGGATCTTTCAATGTTGAGCACTTTGGGGATCAATTGGTTATATGTTGTAATACATTGCATTTTCAAGTTGAAGGACAAGCTCCCTTCAAGGTTGGAGATAATGGTCCTGATTTGTTGTTCCTTATGCATGGACCATTTTCTCTTGCTAGCTATAGATCTCCATCGTTGCAAGAAGGCCACAAATGTCTCTCCTTTGGATTGTTTGAGGCTAGATAGTTCTTCTAGACTTACCTCCATGTCTAGGTTGAAAGAGTAGTTTTCAATGAATAAATCCATGATTTCCTAGAACTTTTTGATTTTGGGAGGTAAGTGAGAGAACCACTCCATGGCAGGACCAACCAAGCTTTGATGGAAAAGCCGCATAAGATAAGAATCATCATAGGCTACTTCCATGCAATGCACATGAAACTCTCTGATATGGTCCTCCAGATTTCCCTTCCCACAATATTTGTTGAATTTTGGAATCTCGAATTTGGGTGACCGAATGGAACCATAGCAATGTTTCTATCAAATGGATAGGGGTACAAGTTTCCCTGCATGTGTGATTTTTTCACCTTTCTAGATTGGATGTCTTGTATAGATATTGTGAGAGCAATTTGACCTACATGGAGAGGTCATTTTGTGGATCCGATGGTGGGATGTGCATGTTTTGGGACGGTATGTTTTAATGGATGAAGGATGGGGTGGCTTGTGTGTTTGTGTTCAAGGAATTTTGCTACGTGTTCATGAAAGGTTGCTGTAAGTTTTGTTGTGTGAGCAATGCTTGTTGGTATGCATGTTGTTGTTGTTGTGCCAACAATGCTTGTTGTTGGGCTTGTTGTTGTTGTTGTTGTTGAGCCAATAGTGCTTTTTTTTGGGCCTATTGTTGTGTGGCTTGTTGTTGTTGTACGTGTTGTTGCAAGGCTTGTTGATAGGATTGTTGTTGTAACAAGGCTTGTGTTTGTGCTTATTGTGCTTGGTGTTGAACTTGTACTTGAGCTTGAGCTTGAACTTGTGCTTGTTGTTGTGCATGTTGTGTGGCTTGTTGCTATTGTAGCAAATCTTTTTCTTGCACTTGTGATTGTGCTTATGCTTGTTCTTGAGCTAGAGCTTGAGCTTGTTGTGCTTGAAATTGTTGCAAGGCTTTTTGGTAAGCTTGTTGCACTACTTGTAAGGTGATATTGTATTGATTTTCTATATTTGGATTTAGTGGTGGAGGTGGGGTATTTTGTGGGATGGTGTGAGATGGTGTGATGAGAGATTGTTGGGGTGGTTGTTGAGGTGTTTGTTGAGTGATGAAAATGGGTTGTGTGGTAAATGATGTGATTGATGTGCTTGGTCCTTGGGAGACCATATTTTGGGATGTTTGAGGTGTTGTAAATGACGTGATGATTGGTTGAGAGATTTGGATTGGTGTCACTTGGTGTTGCGATATCAATGGCACATTCAGAGGATTTGGTATGATAGATGTGCTTATTTGATTTGTGCTTGGGGGATTGATTTGATTTGATTGGTTTTGGGTTGATGTGTTGGATAGAGGGAGTTTCCCTATACCTTGGATTGGTGTGGATGTTGATGTCAAAAGAGGGAATGATAGGAATATTTGAGGTGTGTTCCCTTGTGAAATGGAAGCATTGAAAGTACCCACTTGTCCAAATAAATCCACTTGTCCTTGTGACATAATAGGGAGAGAATTGTGTGCATCAAGAGGGTATGTCGATGTTGCGGAAAAGGTGGAGGGGTTGTTTGTATCATAGAAAATGAGTGGCACATATGAATGTTTTGGGTCTTGTGGGATGGTGCTAGGAATACCCAAGATTGTGTTAGCCTCTAGATTTTGGTTGTTGACAAGTGGATTCCCTTCAAGGGATTGGAGTAATGAAATTCCCTTGGTGATCATGGGTTGACTTGGAGCATGAGATGATGTTGGTTGTATGATGGGTTGGATGTTATTTGGGAATGAAGGCATGAATGATGTTTGAGGCATGTTCCCAAAATATTTTTCAACAATAGTGCTCACATCAAAATTAGAAGGGATTTTATCCCCTTCCTTTGCTAATGCCAACATGTATTGCATGGGATTGAGCCTCATGATTGTGTTGACAATCTTGCTTGTTTCAAGCTTTTGAACTAGTTCCAATATTTCATTTTGGGTCATTCCTTGGAAGTTTTTGGTGACATCGTCAACTTGGAAACCTCCCTTTTTAAGATCTTGTGGTAGTTGAGGGGGATCAAGTGGAGGGTTGATAGATTCCCTAGGCTTGAATTTCAATGCAGTTTGACTTAAATCACTTGAGGTAGATGTTTCTTTGTTTTGCTCCATGATCTTATTGTATTGTGACCTTGTTTGGACCATAAAATTGGAATCAAATTTTAGGTATATGGGAGGTAAACCTCTAACTCCTTTGGTTGATCTAAACTTTAGGTACAAAAAGAAAATGTAGGATTTTTAAGGATCAAATGATGGTGATGTGATAAATGAAGGGTGAATGATATGGATGTTTGAAATTTTGAGAAATTTTGGAGGAGTACTAGACTTTTGGATTTTGGATTTTGATTTTGATTTGGTTTGATTTGGATAATGGACTTGTAGATCCCAAGATGTTAGATGTTATCTTGGGGTAAATTGTCCAAAAGGGGATGATAATTTAACTAAATGTGTGAGAAAGGATTTATCCCCACACACGTAGCCAAACAAGGTGATTTTGATTTTGATGTAAGGATTTACCAAAAGTCTAGCATAGATGATTTTTTCAAAATTCTAAAAGTTGATTGTCAGATAGGTTTGAAAAATGATGGTGATAAATGGAAGTGTTGATTTTGATCCTATATGAACCTAGAAAGACTTTGTTTACAAGACCAAGGTGTTGAAGAACATGCTATACCTCTAAAGTGTTTCAAAAATCATTTGGTCCATATGATCCAAGAAGTGGTTCATATTGAGAACACATGTCTGGATTGTTGAGTGGAATAAGCCTATAAAACCTTGTTACCTTCTTTCTTATCTTGGTGTATTGCTTTAGGTTGCACTTCCTAATGTGTCTTTTGATGGATTTTTAAGTATGACACCTAAACTTGAAGTTTTTGCATAAAGGATTTTTCTTTGGAATCTTGACTTTTTAGGAAATCATGAGAATAAACACATATATGGGGTTCAATTGTCTTTTATCTTGATTAGATGGATTCTTTTTACCACATCAACACATCTTGATTAAATTTCAAACTAAATGTCTATGTCTTAACTCTTTTTCATTCCACAAGGTCCACTATGTGAAAATCAAAGAATCAAGGCCATAGTTTCCCTAGGTTGAATTTGGAGAGAGTAAATTGAGATGTGAGCCCAAATATTTAGAAGCCTCTAAGGATAAAATTCCTAGGGACATGTAGTAATAATTGGACCCTTCAAAGATATTCAATCTTTCCAAAGGGTTTGAAATTTTGATGATTTGTTTAATGTTTGTTTCAAAGTTTGAGATCCAAGCAATGTGTTTTAACTAACTCACAAATTGCACAATCCTAGGTTAGAAATGGCCATACTTTGTTGAGTCCCCACTCGGATTTCTCCAAACACTGAGATAAAGCGAACAATTAGAGATTTGGCGACAATGGCTCCCCTCCACGACACACACTTCTTAGGACCACCAAATCTCAAAATCCTAGAGATCCAGAGACCTTAAGGATTTTTTTTTTCTAATTTGAATAGTTCAAATGTGGGGTGGCTTCAAAAGGACCATTCTTGCACCAACAAGTATTAAGGATTTTGGTAACTAGACAAATTGGTTCTTAGTTCGAGTAGTCAGGGACATGTCACCTTGTGAGCGTCTAGCAAGCCACTAAAGGATTTAATTAATCCTATTAGGGACTCTTATAATTTTTATGGTAGTACCCCATTCTGAAAGACATTGTACAGCTAAGGCCTACATACCATGAGGACTTGACATTTTAGTCTTATCCATTTATATACCATCTCGAGTGAAAAAATGGTTGGAGTTTCCTTCAAGTTGTTCTTAGGCAAGCCCCTCTAAAGGTGAAAAAAAAGAGGGAGTGCACTTGTAGTTCAACTTCCTAGTTCATGTAAAGCATAAGGAGGGAACACACACAATGTCTCTTCCTCACACTAGCATGGGGGTTCAATTTTAGATCCAAATTGAAATGTGTGGGTGATTTTTAGACAACCAATGTTAATGGAATGCTTTTGATTCTCAAGATTGCTGAGTGGCACGAGAGAAGTGCATACAAATTTCAAGTAACAAGATTCCAAAAAAAAATCACAAAGCAAAGAAAGCACAAGTTATTTTTAATCCCCAAAGTAAAGTGAGTTCATTTTAAGCACCAAAAGCTAAGTGTGAGTTTGTCTTGTTCAATTTTAGCCCAAAAGTAAAGTGTAGTAAGTTCCTAATGTTCAATTTTAGTCCAACTTTGACAAAGCTTGAGTTGATTGTTAATTTTAAGCCCAAAGTAATTCAAGTTGGTCCTAAAATAGAAAATCAAAAACAAAATTGGAAAACCTAAGCTATTACAATGAGCATTAAAAAATGCTTTTAGGTCTCTAAGTCAATTTTCCTCCTCTTCCTGGAGAGGCAACATTGGGCAACAAAGGCGACGCTCTACAACTGACAAAGGTGGTGCTGAAAGCAAAAGTGGTTCTCTACTAAAATGTAAAGGTGATGCTCTAGAGAAAATAGAGAGCGCAAATGCGACGCAACATAAACAATAGCGACGTAGTATCATAGGCAACGGTCTGTTAGAAATTAGAAAGAGAAGAGAAAAGCCTAGAGGAAAAAGATGACACTCCTAAAAAGGAGACATGACAGAAGCATGGAAAGGCGACGTGATGTGACAGGTGTGATGTAGGAAGCAAAGGTGGCTCTCTGCGTGCAAGAAAATGCGACGTTGTATCGAACAAAAGCGGCGTCACTATCCTGTAGCTACAAAAAAGGTATTTTCAAGCAAAATTATCAAAATAAAATGGGTTATCTCTCCTTCTAGCGACAAAATGTGAACACCAAACCTGCAATAAGCTAACACAAGACCAACAAACAATAGTTAATCATGTTAGAAACCCAAATCTAGAATTCCCTATGAAATTATTAGCTAAATCAAGAAGAAAACATGAAAATGAGAGCATAACAAACCAAAAGATAACATGTAATCAATTAAACATAGCTAAACCTTCATCCCATAGGGGGATTGGTGCTCCTTTGATGTGGAAAGAAGCCCTTTCCCAATCGCTTTGATAAGCTTTGATGATGTTGATGATCCAAAGTGCATGAGTTGACTCCAAATGATGATAAAACTTAACTAAAATGATGAAAATGGTGAAGTGCTATGAGTGAAAATTCCTATAGTGAGAATGCTTGAAGTCGTGGATCCATATTGTGTAGAGGAAGCCTCTATTTATAGGACTCAAGGGTTGAGGAATGAGAGGAATTGGTGAATATGGGATAAAAGGAGAGCCAATGAGAATGTGACACTTGCCACAATTCTATTGGATGAGAGTGGAGCACATTTTGGGGAATGTGTTGAGTAAAAGGAGGACGCAAGAGGAATAAATGAGAATGGTTGAGGATTTGAAAGGTTGTAAGAATAAGTAAATGAATATGGTTGAGATGTAAGAGAATGTGGGTGAGGATGTAAGAGGATTGAATGCCCTTGTAAGATACAAGATGACATGTAAGTGGAAATAAATGCCTTTGTAAGAGGTATTTATGAATGTGTAAGAGACTTTTTAAAACCTTCGAAGAGAAATTTAATGGAGAGGTAGTTGAGAGGAATATTCCTTGGAATATGCCATTGTGAGGATAAATAGAGGAATTAGATAATTAATAGAAATTATTTTCATGTGCAACTTGGTTAGTTGACCATGGGTTGATTTAACTTTTGAGGAAATTTAAAAGCTGGAGGATTTGTTAATGATGATTAGAAAGTGGTTTAGAGTTAATTAATTTAGAATTAATTAATTGGAATGGGTTAGGGGATTATGACATTTGATTTAAATAGTTTGATTTATTAAATCAAATGGGAGGAGTTGGGTGGATTTAATTAAATGATTTGATTTAATTAAATATGATGAACATTAGTCAAAAGAAAGGTGAATTAATCTAATAAATTTAATTATTTGATTAATAGTGGAAATTACCGATTTTAACTAAATAATGCTGATTATTTAATTAATTTGTTAGTTCAAAGTGATTTAGGAAGAAATGGTATTAATATATTAGAATCAGATGCATAATATTAATCAGGACTTTTAAGTGTCTACAAGTTCATCGTAGCCCTTCATTTTCAAACAATCTACATCATGAACCTTAATTCTCTCCTTAATCCTAGGAAAGTCTTCTCTTTCATCATCCACCTTTGATCTTCACATTACATCTCCATCATCCATTATCCTTCCCAAAAATCTATAAATTGAGATAAATTGTCCTATGTATTTCAATCAATACATTTTTATGCTACTTGTATATTTTCAAAATAGGTGACTTTTATGCATAAAATATCCACATCCTGAATAATTGGAACAAATCACATTTTGCAATTGAGTCTTAGTAATACTTGTTTAACTTTTTATTTGAACTTCTTTTGCATGCTCTATTTGATATTTGTTCTAGTTTAGGATAGGAAGCTTTTCATTGCACTTGTTTGCCATTTGCATTTATAAAATATGGATTGCAATAAAAGGTGAACAAAATAAATACATTGTATTTTATCATGAAATGTGAAGGGTTGTAAAAAAGTTTTATGATAATTTAAAGTTGTATATAAGTTGTATTTTAAATAATAATATGTTGTTTTTATAACAATACATAGTATTTTTGTGTTCAACTATTGAATCATTTGTGTTGGATATAAAGTTTAGAGATAACATGATTTATGGTTTTGATTATATGGGAAAAATAGGTCTTGAAGGGACCCAAAACCATTTAGAAATGTAGATACAAAATGATGCTAGAAAGATGTAACACTAAACTATCAGCAACAACCATCAACAAAAAAACAACAAAATAATAGGAAAGAAACCAAGACCTAGCAGCAAAGAAATAAACACAAAAGACACACAACAAGACACCACTTCATGATTCTTAAGGTGTTGGCAACCTCGAGTTCCTAATTCCTATGAATCCCAATCATGTCCAACGGTTCTTTTTTCTATTCCTCAAAAGATTTCCTCCAATCACCTGCCCCTCTAGTAGCAGGGCCTTTAACATCATCCTTTCCACCTTTTTTCTCTTTTCCTTTAGACGCCTGCTCCTTCTCCATCAACTTAGAAAAATACAACTAGTCCTCTCTAAGCTCATTGATCTTGCGGAACATGACCTCTAAAGAATCTACATAATTCTTAACGGAAATATGACAAGCATGGAGTAGTTTCTTGATATCCACGTTGGTCTCCAAAACCTTGGCTTCTAAATAAGCTTGGCGTTGTTCACATAAGGACTTGAAATTAGTGAAAGAACTCTCAAGATCAACAATTCTATCAATCAGAATATCATACATAGTTCCTTTTGGAATATTTTGCACATTCTCTTTCAATCCCTTGATTTTGATGTTAACCCTGTGAATTCCTATAGAGTCCATTTTACCAATTTCAAAGTACCAGTGGCCCTCTCCCTCGCCATGTCAAGTAGCTCAAACATTGAGGTGGTTTCATCATTAAGATAGGAGAAATCCTCTGATATAGGGTTAGCCTTGAGAGGTTCTAGCTTCATATGCTTTTGCTCAACATCCTCCTCCTCCTACACAAGTTTCTCACCAACAGGTTTGACATTTGGAGAATTTGGAATTAGGGAATCATCAATTTCTATCATCTTCTCCTTAAGATCCTTCTCCTTGCAAAGCTTCATGGTATCCTTTACCACATATTTTGTGGCCTAGTTCCTTATCTTGGCAATGTGCTTAGAACCCCTTCTAGGTTTCTCCTTGGACTCCATGGTCACAACAATCTCCTATAAACCCTCTTCCTTACCTTCTACCTTTGCATCAACTTGACCAATATTCACAACACCATCCTTGGACCTGGAATCCTTATAACCCACCTCTATGTCATTACCATCATACTGGGACTCCGACTCATGAAGAATAAGCCACTTGGTTGCCTGTTTTTCTTTAGTGTTTCTCTTCTTTCTCTTCTTAGAAGGGGTAGCCGTAGGGGAGGAAGACATATCCTTACCTTCTTCATTCCACTCCTCATCCTCATTCACACTGGTATTTGAACTAGATGGAACCAAATCCTCACTTAAAGTCTTGTCCTTTCCCTTAATTGAGGTGGCAGGAATTAGGGATTTTACATGTTCCATAATTAACAAAATGAGGCCCTTGTGCAGGACCAATGCTCTCCTATTTTGCAAGTGCGCATACACAAAGACCTCCATGGAGTACAAGAGAAAGAAAGGAAAA
Source organism: Sequoia sempervirens (assembly GCA_007258455.2). Lineage (NCBI taxonomy): Eukaryota > Viridiplantae > Streptophyta > Pinopsida > Cupressales > Cupressaceae > Sequoia > Sequoia sempervirens. The sequence goes on along the minus strand of VDFB02047397.1, from coordinate 14,547,992 downwards.
TAAATAAACAACCCATGCCGAAAATGATTTAAAAGAGTAAAATGATGGCCAAGGATTGCACTGAACCTTCCTTCCAGAGTCACATACTGCATGATAATTTTTTCTATATCCGCCCATATCTTCTTGAGAGACTTCTATTTATAGCCCCAAGCCTCCATCTTGATGATTTTTTTCCATTCATCTTTAAAGAATTGAGCCATTGCCTCCTCCTTGCTCTTCTTATCTTTGAAGAATTTGTGGCCAATCATAGGCAACCCAATCACAGTAGGTATAAGCTCCTCATTGATGTCAACTACCATTCCCTTAATCTCGAGTTTATGATTGTGCCACTATGAAACAAAATTTGTAGAAGTGTTGCGATCATGACCATGAAGCCTTTCCAGGAAAGGCATGAAATTCCCATGTTGGAGAATCCTACAAATTTTCTTCTTCTTTCTCATAATTGCACAAGAATGGGGCTCAATTCGACTTTGGTCACCCCCCATATTCACAAAAACCAATAGCAGAAAACCCTTGCAAGAAGCATTCAACTGAGAGCCAACAAGTTGAGCGATACTCACAAAGTGTGCGAGTATAAAGCCGGTATTGAATGTAAAATAAGGCCACCACATAAACTTAGCCAAATCCATCATTTCACATTAAGATCTTAGCTACCTCGGGAAGGAGAGAGTACTCCTACCACACTCTAAACTCTTTAACTTTGACAACTTCATTAGCAAAAAAAATCTACCAATGTATTACCCTCTCGATATATGTGAGAAACATGAGTTTCCTCACAAGACCTCAACATCATAATAGCATCCTTAACCAATTGATCGATGCTCTAGCTAGGCTTGTGGGTTCTACATAGACAATTGATGATGTTTAGCGAGTCTCCTTCCACCCATAGTTTGGAGTAGCCCCTATCCATGACAAATTTAATACTTATAAATGTAGCCTCCACCTCAACATATTGATTTGTCCGATTTCCCAATGGGAGTGCCACCACACTTAAGAGTTTTCCATCCTCATTCCTCAATACCCCCCCCACAACTAGTAGGACTAGGACTACCCTTGGATGCCACATAATAGTTAATTTTAACCCACCCTGAAGGTGGGGGCTTCCACTTAGTGTTACCCGATTTTCACCTGTGGGCTCAATCAGGGGAAATTATGTTTTAAATTCAGCACGTGGATTAAATGTGGCTCCCATAAGGGTTGAGCCCAACATGTAGGTGTTCGGTTTTCATTGGGAAGGTCTTCATCGAAATGTTATTTTTCAAGGAAGTCAATTGGAAAGCCTGCCTCAGTCAAATTTGGCATAAAACTCCTGAAGAAGAAAGTCACTGTGACCTCCCTTTTGTCTTGCTGACTGGCAGTTTGGTTCTATTCATTTGAAATCCAAAGGTTGCCGATACATCTTGGTCGCCATGAGTTTTTGTATATCTCTCCTCTTGGGAAGTCTTGCCAACCATTTTTCACAAGCCCGACATTGGAGAGAGTGATTTGCTTCAGGGAGATTTCTCTCTGACTGATAGAAGTCTCGCCGAAATGGCCAGCATTGGGGAGAAGTTTGGCTGACTCGTTGGAAGCTCACTGAAAGAATTGGAGCTCGGGGAAAATTCTTCCCGACCAAGGGGGGGTCTCACCAAAGGATATTGCCTTCGGCGTAACGTCTTATCGAAAGGGTGAGGTCTCGCTGAAGGAGGAGGAGTTTGGCATAACGTCTCGCTAACCAAGCAAAGTCTCGCCGAAGGGAGGTGTCATCGGGGAGATGTCTTGCCAACCCAGGGATGTCTCACCGAAAGAGGCCGACGTCGGGGAAATGTTTTGAGTTCGGGATGAAGTCCCGTCGACTGCTGGTGGTCTTGCCGAAGCGGAATGAGTTCGGGGTAATATCTCACCAACAGGGTGGAGTCTCCATGAAATGGTCTGAGCTCGCCGAAAGATTGTGACCTCATTGTAAAGTCTTGCCGACCGTGGGAGGTCTTGCCGAAAAGGAATTGTCATCGTGGAAAAGAACCCTTGTCGCTATGAAGTCCTGTCGATCAAATGAGGTCTTACCGAAATGAAAGGGTTCGAGCTCGGTGTAATATTTGTGCTCAGGATGATGTCTCCCTGACTTGTTGTGGTCTCGCCAAAAGGGCTTTTAGATATCGGTAAGACTCCTGGCCAAGGGGTTTTCATTCGCCATAATGTCTCGCCAATAGTTTTAACTCTTCAGTGTAACTGATGGGAGCTCACTAAGACCTTGTCCCGACTTGTTTGTCTTGTTGATGGGTGTGTTCGTGCTGAGCATCACCGAGACTCTTGCTGATGGTCTGGTTGTAATGCTATCTACTGTCAGATGCTTTCGGAAAGACCTCTTGTCGAAAGCAATATATCTTGCCGATAGTCTGGGCGATGACAAAGGGGATATTGGTATGACTCTTGTAGCTCGCTGACGTCTCGCTGATAGTGGTAAGTTATGCCGATAGCTGGTATGGAGCATTGTGGCATCGAGGAGACATGGATAGTGTCTCACCGACATGTGATTCTATAGGAATAACCTTTGACTGCCTGAGGATCCTACGTGGTGTCTGTTCAACCAATTAGAGGAGGCTAAAGGCGAACTGTGGTAGTTTGACAGGTGGAAAGAAGATCAACAAACTGTATATGAAATGGATCTACTCTGAGATCAAATGTGATGGATCAGCTTGGTAAACAATGGTGTTTAGATCTAACATGAAAGTTAGATGCTGTCTCTCAGGGGGGTCAACTCGCAGAAGGGTCTAGAGCAAGAAGAAAACTGAAAGGAAAGAAACTGCGAGTCTCAGTGACAGCTGTGGTGTCTACTGGAAAAGAGTGGATCGACATTTATGATAACACTTAGAAACATTCAAAGCAGCTCTAATGAGTTTCGAGGGCAGACATGAGGGCTGCAAGTTAGTGCGATTGTTGCAAAAGATCTGAAGGCCACTCTTGAGGGTGATCTTTTCACCGACATGGACAAAGGGATGCACATTGAATGCAACATTAACTATATTCCAAAAGTTCTGAGGGCTGATGTGTTCAACAACTGATTCATTTTCGTAAGCCCTAGGGTAGGGGCCGACACTTTTAATATATATGGCATTTTTGCCTCTTTGTAAAAAGGGGAGTTCTTCTTATGCTTTTTGAAAGTTTGTGACTTTTGCAGTCCTTTCTCAGATTAGAAAACTTTTGTAACTCATTTTGGAGCATGATATATAGAATTTACCTTGGTTACCATTGATGGTTCAATTTTCCTTCTGGTTCTTGCAAAATATTGTGCATTTTTAGGTGATTGATCAAGCTACTTCGTGAAATATTTATATTTCCTTATAGCTTTGTCTCATATTAGCATGCCTTTCTTTGAAAAAGTAGTATTATGTAGGTTACAAATTATGTTTTACTGAATTGCACATGAACTTTTAATTTGTGAAAAAATGCTTTTCCTTCTTAAAAGTGTGTGCATGTCGAACCTGTTTGTGAAATACTTATGCATAATCTATAGAAACTTGTTGTGCAGTCCCATATCCATCATCAGTATTCAAGTGTAACCTGAGTGTCTCATTGCTCTTGTCATTCTGGTGTATCACCATAGCATTTAGTTTTCATTTTCATGCACTCCTTCTCCCTTTTCCTTACAAAGATCAGTAGTTTAGGTGATACCAAAGGAAGATGGCCTTCTTTGGAGGTTCTTTTCCATTTTTTAGGTGACCCACAACCTAGAAAAGTTCCCATGTTTCTCTAGAAAGCTCAGTTTTCATAACTTTGCATAGGGTGCATTTCTAAGAGATAACACTTAGTATTCAATCTAGCAATTAGATTTGACTTGGTAGTCTAAGACGATAAAGAGGGAATATTCCAATTAGAAATCACCAACAAGTCATACCTAGACAAGCAAGAGGATGGAGCACAATGTGGTGCATTAGACCCAATGAGAGCAAATTTTTCCAAGATTTCCCAACGAATCTTAATGAAGAGACTATTTATCTTGATTTTAGATTCATAGAAAATTCTATTGTTACATTCTTTCTAGATACCCCATGCAATATGTAGGGCCATAAGATCCCACAATCATCGAAGAAAGGGGGAGGAGGAGGGACACTTCCATTGTTCAACAAAACTAGAAAGAGAGTCCAGGAAGACCCAGTCCAGATTCTAAAGGCCAAGAAAATGACTCTAGAGAAGAGAAGAAAAACTACACCCAAGGATAAGGTGGAAGGAACTCTTTGCATCAGCTTCATAGAGGACACATCTATTTGGAATTACAAATCCCCTTTTGCACAAATTATATTGAGTTAATACTTTACTTTGCATGAACACCCAGATGAAAACATTCACCTTAGGTATCAACACCTTATTCCATAATTTCCCCCATAATGGAAAAGTGTTAGGCTTCTCGAATGAATTAACAAAAGAAGAGGCCACCAAAAACTTACCATTAGCACAGGGGGGCCAAACCACCCGATTCGATCTCAGATGAAAAGGGACATAGACATTATGCATGAATTCCTGAAGGAAATTCAGCGATGGGTCCCAATCTTGGAAATCCTTCCACGCCCCATTTTGAATATAATCAGCCACCATGTTACCAAAGAGGCGCTTGCATTATGGAACAATGGGAGGGGCCCAAGGATGATTGATCATAGGCTGAAAATCACAGCAAGTGTCTTCCCAAAAGAGAATTCTGGAACCATCACCCAAAAACCACCTAACACCATTAGCAATCAGTTCCCTACAAGGGATGGTATTTCTCCAAAAACAAGAGCCAGTAGGGATGTCATTAGAAGCGAGCATATTCCAAGTTCTCCCATAGCCATATAGATATTTATTTCTAACTAGAGAAGCCCAACTAGCTTCCCCACTGAGAAGCCTTCAAATGTTCTTCAAAAGTAAAGCCTTATTAAAAGATTTTAAGTTTCTAATTCCCAGACCACCCCACTTCTTAGCCCTGCAAAGCAAGTCCAATGCCACAAGTGGAATTCTAGCTTTAGTTTCAACACCCGACCACAAAAATCTTCTCATAATTTGTTCCATTTTCTCCTTGTATTTAGCCGAAATTCTAAAAAGACTCATAGCATACAGGGGAAGATTTTGAAGAGTAGAAGAGATGATTTTTACCTTCCTCACCTGATTGAGAAGTGCACCCTTCCTACCTGCCAGCTTTCTACTAAACTTATCAAGAATACCAAGCCAAAAGGAATCTAGAGTTTTAGAGATACACAAGGGTAACCCCAAATATGTTGAGGGAAGATCACCCCTATTACAGGAAAGGATTTTGGCTAGTTTCAACAAGAGAAACTCGGGGGTATTGAGGAAAAAAATTGACTCTTGGGAAGATTAATACATTGGCCAAATTCCTTCTCATAAGCCTCAATCAATCTCTCCATGGTTCTAATCTCACAAATAGAATATTCACCCATCAAGATAGTATCATAACAAATTGTTGATGAGTAACAGGCTCACATCTGGAAGAAGGGGAGATACCCCCCGAGGACCTATAGATAAAGCCCTCTAAATATTCTGACCGAGAGCTTCCTCCATCAGAATAAAAATCAGTGGAGAGATAGGGTCTCCCTATCTCAAACCACACAAACTCCAAAAAAAAGGAGAACCATTCACCAAAACAACAAAAGGAGTCGAAATGAGTTGTTCAACAAGCTATACAAACTTCTAAAAAAAGAAAAAATGAGCCAAAAAAACAAGTAAGAAATTCCAACTAACCCTATCATAAGCCTTAAGAAGATCTAGTTTCAAAAAAAGCTTGGATTCTTATTAGAATTAAGAGAATGAGTAATGTCATGAACTATTATAATGGAGTCAAAAATCTATCACCCCTTAGCAAATCCACTTTGTAGTTTTGAAATCAGGTCAGGGAGAATCTTATAGATGGAGTTGTAGAGGTTGATCAGACAATAGTCTCCAAAGCCATTAGCATCAATAGTCTTAGGAATCAAAATAATGAAAGTCACATTAAATTCTTTAAGTAATCTTTTGGAACGAAAAAAATTCTTTGGTGGCATTGATCACATCTTCCAGTATAATATCCCAACACGACTGAAAAAATAGAAAAGGAAAGCCATCAGGATTGGGGGACTTGTTCCCTTCAAAAGAGAAAACTACCTCCTTGATCTCCAAAGAAGAGGGAATAGCAGTCAGTTCCCCATCCAGATGCTTTGAGACTAGCTAGGGAATGACATCCAAAGAAGCCTCCACACAATGTTGGTCCAAATCAAGATCATCTCTAAGAATATGCATGAAATTTTTTGTAGCAACTCTCCTAATATCATCCTCATCAGTCGACAAAAAACCATCAACCATGATGGAGGAGATCCTGTTCACCGATTTGTGCCTGAGGGCAGTAAGATGAAATAACTTGGAGTTCCAGTCCCTAGACTAGAGCCATATAACATGATATATCTACCTCCAGGAATCTTCCTGCTTTGCAACAATGTCATGAAGCTGAGCAAAAAGAAAATCCTCCTTGAGTTGGAGCTCCTTCGACAAACCCTTTGATTGAATATCCTCTTGCACACAATCCAACCATTGAATAATAACATTCTTAGAATAAAAAATGTGACCAAACAACTCTCGATTCCACTTCCTAAGATTTCTCTTTACGAAATCCAACTTCTTAGCCACTCTAAACATCGCACATCCATCAATGTGCAGTTGCCACCAAATCTTAATACAATCCATGAACCTGGGATCCCTCAACCACATAGTTTCAAAATGAAAAGGAAATTGTTTCTTACCCCCTATCTTATTAGCCACAAATGAGATGGGGAAATGATCCAAGCCACATCTTGTAATCATCGAGAGGGAGCAATAAAAATCCACAAACCACGAGGCCAAAACCAGAGCTTGATCTAGCATGACTTGGATATTTTTAGCACCAACACTCCTGTTGGACTAGGTAAACTGGGCCCCTGTCATTTTTACATCAATAAGAGCATTATCATCTATGAACATCCTTAGCTCTAGACGGCTATCAGGATTTGCCTGAGTGCCAACCACATTCTCATTATCACAAAGGGGAGTGTTAAAGTCTCCTATTACTAGGCAAGGGAGATCTAGAAAATTAGCTCAAAGACAACCAAGCTCATCCCAAAGCCTCTTCCTATCCCTCTTCAAGTTGGGAGTGTAAACATTGAAAATAAACCAAGAGGAAGGATCCCAAAGTAGACAAAACTTCATCTCCACATGATTGAATCCATCCGCAACTAGGACACCTTTAATCAATCTAGAATTCCAAAACGTAGCAAGACCACCCAAGGCCCCCTTAGAGATAACCACATGAAAACCACAATCTTTGAAAAATAGCTTCTTTAAAGCCTCCAACTTATCAATTTACATTTTGGTTTCTTGAATCAAAAAAATGTCTGGCTTATGGTCCCTAATCAGGTTCTTCAATGGGTCCTATTTATGCACATTATTTGTCCCCTCGATGTTTCAAAAGATAATATTCATTTGCACAAGGAGGGGGTTCTCTTAGAGCACATATCAAAGAGGGTCTTTTGAACACCCTCCACAATATCCCGCTTACAATCTCTCTCCCTACTTTTATGCAAAGAGGGCCTCCCTTGACCCCTCTATTCAGACCCACAGTCCACTTTTTTCCTTCTTGTGGTAACACCTTTGTAGGGTTGAGGAGTTGGGGAAGAGGAAGTCTTCTTCTTTTTGCCCCTCACTAGAATATATCCTTCCTCTTCCTTGATCCCCGTATCAACAACCACTAAAGCTCCCTCTCCACCCACAAGACTAGATGCACAATCGAGGGAAGAAGAAGGAGCACCATTTGGCTCTAGAATAACCTGTTTAGGGGAGCAAAAAGTATCTAAAACATGATCTACATTGATATCATCAGAGTTTCCAACAGTATCATCCTCAAACTTCTTGGTCTCCTCACTCCCCTAGGGGTGAGGGGTGGTATGATCCTCTTTATTGGCTACAACCTCTAGAACATTATTAGCACTAGAATCATCTTGCTCAGGAAGAGCAGAAGATCCCTTAGCCTCCTTGACCTTCCAGACTTTAGATTGAGGGACAACCTTGGGTAGTGCCACCTTAACAGGGAAATCATTAGCCTAATGACCATATTTTTTGCATTTGAAGCATGCAAATAGAAAAGATTCAAAGAAAACCTGTTGTTTCCAATAGCTCACCTCTGAGTTAAGTTGAAAAAATTAAGGTAGCACCACATCATGGTCAATCATGACACAAATCCTAGCTGCAACTAGATGCCTTCTAGAAAGAGTGGCCTCATCAATAGAAACTAGGCATCCAAAAGAGTTAGCCACTGCCTTAAACACCTCTTCATCCCAATACTCCAAAGGCAGATTAAGTAGCTTCACCCAAATAGGAGCCAAATGAAAACAAAAATTTGATAGATCCATCCTAGGTTCCCAAGGGTGTAACACCAAGGTAAGACGACCAAATATCCACATCCCTTTGGAAAAAACCAACCTCAAGTCTTCATCACAAGAAAAAGGAAAAAAGGACTATAGCCATAGTTGCAACCTCAACCTTCCCTTTCAGAGCCCACTTCTTACGAACCCAATGTTGGATGCTGAGGGTGTGTTGCTGATATGTGGTTGTCATTGATGTCAACACTATTAGCATCATTGTATTGAATGTTGTATATGTCAAGGATATTGAGAAAATTGTGAAAGGGTTACAGAGTTTCCTGTTGCTAGTGGAACTGTGAAGGCCATGAAGGTGTCCTATTCTATACGTTGGAGATCAACTATTGTGGACTAAAGGGTTTATTTTTTAGAGTATCTAGATCATCTACCGGAAGTTTTAGAGGTCCGTGTGTTGATTTGATCATGTTGTGGTTTGACAATATTTTGTGGTCTCTGTTAGTGTTCCTAAGTGAAGATTTTGTGATTATGATAATATCAGTTGTTGCGGATGCTTCTCTGTTAGTTCCCGGTGTTCTTGGATGCTTTTAGATCATTCTCCATCATTCTTGTACATTGATCGGTGTGCTCGTGGTCAAATTTTTTTCTTGTGCATGTTTGGGTTTTCATGTTCTTGGCCAACATGATGGTGGTAACGTGTTGTGGATCCTTGAAAAGTAAAATTTGAATGTTTGGCATGCTCATGAATATTGTTTTGGGTCGCATCATTGTATTGGCCAACAATTTTTAGATCCACATTGAAAATTTAATTGTAAATTTGGGCAGACAGTGCAAATATGTTTTATTTTTCTGGCCGACTAAGTTGTTGATGTAATCCATGATGTGGAAATATAAGAGTGATTGTTTCATTGGTGTAATGTGTGTCGGGTGTGCTCTTATGTGTGTATGTGAAAATATCATTCGATTGCAAAGCAGAGTGTGAAGAAGACTAAGTGAAGTGTGAAGTAGTTTGAGTGAAAATTGAAGGAGTTTTTTGTGCTTAATTGGAATTGTAATCAGGCTTGTGCATAAGCTATTTTCTCAGTTCGTACCCTCTGAATTTAATCCTATTCTATATTTTTGGGTAGTGAGCCCCTTTTGTAACTGAGTAGTGAGCTTTAGGTAGTGTGCCTAAATGCATGTGCATTCCCCTTTATTGTTTTCATTATACTTTTAATAGGGTATAATATTGTGGACTAACATCCACCATGGTTTTTCCCCTAATAGGGTTTCCACGTAAAAAATCTTGGTGTTCTCTGTCTCTCTAATGTGTTATTTTTTTATGGTTAATTGCTTATTCATTAGATCTAAGATTAAGTTAAGTAAAGTTTGAAAATTTAATTATTTTTTGACAATTGATTCAACCCCCCTCTTAGTTATTTGTCCTTGTTTTTCCAACAATTGGTATCAGAGTAGGTTCCTCTGAAGAAGTCTAAAAGCTTGAGGTGATTTGGGATGGCATCATATAAGAAGGACAATCCTATATTTGATGGAACTAACTACTTACTGTGGAAAGTTAAGATGGAATGTAACCTGAGGTGTATTGGCAAAGATTATTGGAAGATTACAAAAGATCCATATGTTATTCCTCAAAATGGTCCCTCCACTACTGATGAGATTAAAGAAGCTGAAAATAATATCAGGGCTATTGAAGCTTTGGTGAGTGCTCTAATATATTCAGAGATGGAAAATGTGATAGGTTTGAAGACAACTCATGAGATTTGGACAAAGCTGGAGACTTTGTATGAAGGAGATGCACAGGTGAAGATGGCTAAGCTACAAAGTTTGAAAGGAAAGTATGAAAAATTGAAGATGGGTGAAGATGAAAATATCACTTCTTTTATGCAAAGAGTAAATGAAATAGTGATGGGTATTAGATGTGCCGGTGGTTCCTTGGATGAGGATGAAATTGTGGCTAAGATACTTAGATCCTTGCCTCCCTCCTACAAAGTGAAGGCTCATGCTCTTGAAGAGCTCGGATTAGTAACGAAGATGACAAGAGATACACTAGTTGGTAAGCTCGTTGCTTTTGAATTAAGTGAATTAAGTGAATTTGGTGAATCTATACTAAAGACTAAATTTGCATTCAAGGCTACTGTATCTAAAAGTAGCAAGCAAAGATATAATCTCGGAGAGTGTTCCAGAAAGATATCCAAGTATGATGAAGAACTTGAACAGCTTGAAGATAAAGAAAGAGAGGTAGAAGAGTTGGAATCACTGATTGTAAAGAAAGAAGGTAGAGGAAAAGGTAAGTTTGAAGGTGTATTACCTATTAAATGTTTTTCTTGCAGTAAAATAGGTCATTTTGCATCAAGGTGCCCTAAAAGAGTTCCTGGATCTAAGCCTAACAATTCTAGATTCCAAAATAAATGTTACTTTTCTCAAGAAGGAGTGACTAATGATGAGTCTGATAAAGATAATGGAAATGAAGAAGAATGGGTTTTCATTGCTACCATTGAAAATAGTCCTATTGCTACCAAATCTGCTAAAGATGAGAAAGCTCTTGTAGCCCGAGTTGAAGAAAAGGATGATTGGGTTATTGAAAGTGGATGCTCACATCATATGACTGGTGATAAAAGAAAATTTGTAAGTCTAGAAAAGTATGATGGTGGAGTTGTAAGGTTTGGAGATAGCAATGCTGGTGTGATTCGTGGTAGAGGTTCTATTTGTCTTGGTGGTAAGCATAACACTGATGATGTTCTTTATGTTGAAGGCCTAAAGCACAATATTTTGAGTGTTGGATAGATGGTGGACACAAGCTATGATCTACAGTTCAAAGATGGGAGATGCAAGATACATGGAAGTTCTGGCAATATGATTAGTATAGGTAAACAGAAAAAAGGCAATATTTTTCACCTAAATACTACTAGTGAGAGTTGTTTAATTGCTCAAGTAGATGAAAGATGGTTGTGGCATAGGAGGCCGTTTCATGTGAATTTTGATAACATTGTCAAGGTAAGTTCTACTCAAGCAATAAGAGATCTACCTAAGTTAGTAAAGCCTGCTAACACAATTTGTAAGGAGTGTTAGATGGGTAAACAAACTAGAGTATCTTTCTGGAGAAAATAATTTCATTCAAATGATTTGCTGGAGCTACTACATACTGATCTCTGTGGTCCCTCTAGAGTCAAAATTATTCATGGAGAAAGGTACTTTATGTTGATTATTGATGATTATTCTAGAATGATATGGGTTTCTTTCCTAAAAGAAAAATGTGAAGCACTAGAAAAGTTCAAAAGTTTAAAGGTTATGGCAGGGAATGAGAAAGGTCTAAAAATTAAATGCCTGAGGTCTAATAGAGGTGGTGAGTTCACCTCCAGAGATTTCAACTCTTTTTGTGAAGAACATGGAATAAGAAGACAGTTATTTGCTCCCAGAACCCCTCAACAGAATGGAGTGGCAGAGAGAAAGAATAAAACAATTTTGGATGCTGCTAGAACAATGATGATCAAAGGAAACATACCCCAGATCTATTGGAGTGAAGTTGTAAGCACTGCTATGTATACTTTGAATTGGGTAAATGTTAATGGTAATTCTGGTAAGACCCCTTTTGAGCTATGGTTTGGTTATAAGCCTACTATTAAACATTTCAAGATATTTGGAAGCAAGTGTTATATCAAGAGAGATGATGATATAGGAAAGTTTGATGCAAGAAGTGATGAAGGAATCTTTCTAGGTTACTCAACTAAGAGAAAGGCTTACAGATGCTATAACAAAAGACTGAGAAAAATGGTTGAGAGTGCAAATGTTAGAGTTGATGAGGACTCTGCCAAATCATCTAGATATCATGGTTATGATTCAGATGAAGACAATACAAGCCAAGGGAAGAATTCTCAGACACAAAACAGACTTCAAATTATTCCATATGTTTCAGTAAAGCAACCTCAATTCATTTCAGTAAATCAAGTAAGTCAGGAAGCACAAACAAGTACAAGTACAAAAGAAAGAACAAAAGAACCAGATGCTTGAGAAAGTCCTAAAGTTTCAAGGTATGTAAAGCTAAATCATTTTGAAAATCAAATTATAGGAGATAAGAGTAAAGGTGTGCAAACTAGAAGAAAGATTGCAGAAGAGTATTGTCCAATTTCAAAGATTGAACCTAAAGATGTCATTGAAGCCTGCCAAGATGAACACTGGATGAAATCTATGAAGGAAGAATTGACACAAATTGAAAGAATGACACATGGACACTGGTTCCTAGACCCAAATACACAAATGTGATTGGTACTAAATGGGTGTTTTGGAACAAGCTGAATGAACAAGGTGAAGTGGTCCGAAATAAAGCAAGATTGGTATGTAAAGGCTATTCTCAAATGGAAAGTGTTGATTTTGAAGAAACTTTTGCCCCTATTTCTAGAATTGAAGCTGTTAGATTATTTCTTGCTTATGCTGCATATAAGAACTATAAACTCTATTAAATGGATGTGAAGTCGACATTTCTGAATGGAGAACTAGAAGAAGTATACATTGAACAACCAAATGGATTTTTGCTGACAAGGAAGACATCGTTTTCCGCTTGAAGAAAGCTCTGTATGGAATTAAGAAAACTTCCAGAGCTTGGTATGATAGATTAGACAAATAGTTATTGAAGCTTGGATTTAATAAAGGTACTGTTGATAGCAGTTTATAATTCAAGTTGGATCATGATAAAGAGTTAATTATCGAATTTTTCATTGATGACATTATTTTTGGAGGAGATGATAATCTATGTATGAAGTTTGCTACTAAAATGAAGAGTGAATTTGAGATGAGGATGATTGGAGAAATGAAGTTCTTTTTGGGATTGCAAGTTACCCAGTTAGACAAGGGAATTTTCATATCTCAGTCCAAATATGTGAAAGATCTATTGAAGAAATTTGGGATGGAAGAATCAAAGCCAGTTGGTACTCCCATGGTGACCAGATGCAAGCTAACACATAATGATGATTCTCCTAAGGAAAATCAAACTAGATATAGGTCAATGATCGGTGGATTGCTCTATTTGACCTAGACTAGACTAGACATTATGAATGTTGTATGTATGGTTGCTAGATTTCAGGCTGATCCAAAATAATCACATGTATCTGCTATTAAGAGAATCTTCATATATCTAAAGGGAACAGTTGACTTTGGACTTTGGTATCGAAAGGATGATGATCTCACTTTGAGTACATATACTGATGTGGATTGGATTGGAGATGTAGATGACAAGAAAAGTACTAGTGGTGGTGCTTTCTTCCTAGGGAAGAAGCTAGTGTCCTGGTTGAGCAAAAAGAAAAATTCCATTTGTCTATCTACTACTGAAGCAGAATATATTACTGCTGCCAATAATTGTACTCAAGTGATATGGATGAAACATATGCTAAAAGATATTAAAGTGGTATATGAAGAACCTATTTCCATATACTGTGACAATTCAAGTGCAATAAATATTTCAAGGAATCCGGTACTACACTCTAAGACAAAACACATATCAATCAAGTTTCACTTCTGGAGGGAGAAGGTGAATGAGAAAGAAGTCAGATTGGAGTATGTGCCTACCAAAGAACAAATTGCAGACATCTTTACTAAGCCATTGCCGAAGGATACTTTTGAGTATCTCAGAGGAATGCTAGGAGTGATTACACCTCCTGATAAGAACTAAAAGATGCATTTACTTGCATCAATCTGTCAGCCTCATTGCTATATTTTGATCCAGATTAATTTCTCTGTGGTTGCTACTTAGGGGAGTAGTCAGATGTGTAGATATGTGGTTTAGAGCGTGTATATGGAAAGGTCATGGTTACCCTTTCCATTAACGTCAAAGGCAGAGAAGAGTAATGTGAAAAATATTTTTAGATGGAGAAGAGAAATTGAGAAGAGGAGTCAAAATCTAAGGGGGAGTTAGTATAGTTGTGCTGATGGTATTTTTCACATCATGTGTTGCCATCAATTCCAAAGGGGGAGATTGTTGGATGCTGAGGGTGTGTTGTTGATATGTGGTTGTCAATGATGTCAACACTATTAGCATCATTGTATTGAAGGCTGTATATGTCGAGGATATTGAGAAAATTGTGAAAGAAAGGGTTACAGAGTTGCCTGTTGCTAGTGGAACTGTGAAGGTCATGAAGGTGTCCTATTCTATATGTTGGAGATCAACTGCTATGGAATAAAGGGTTTATTTTTGAGAGTATCTAGATCATCTATCAGAAGTTTCAGAGGTTCACATGTTGATTTGATCATGTTGTGGTTTGACAGTATTTTTGTGGTCTCTGTCAGTGTTCCTGAGTGAAGATTGTGTGATTCTGATAATCTTAGTTGTTTTAGATGCTTCTTTGTTAGCTCCTAGCATTCTTGGTTGCTTCTAGATAATTCTCCACCATTCTTGTACATCCACATTGATCGGTGTACTTGTGGTCAAAGATTTTTCTTGTACACGTTCGAGTTTTCATGTTCCTGGCCAACATGATGGTGGCAACATGTTGTGGATCCTTGAAAATTAAAATTTGAATGTTTGGTGCACTCATGAATATTGTTTTGGGTCGCATCATTGTATTGGCCAATGGTGTTTAGACCCACATTGAAAATTTAATTATAAATTTGGGCCGACATTGCAAATATGTTTTATTTTTTTGGCCAACTAAGTTGTTGATGTAATCCATGATGCAGATATATAAGAGCAATTGTTTCATTGGTGTAATGTGTGTCAGGTGTGCTCCTATGTGTGTATGTGTGAATATCATTCAATTGAAGAGTAAAGTGTGAAGAAGACTGAGCGAAGTGTGAAGTAGGTTGAGTGAAAAGTGAAGTAGTTTTATGTGCTTAATTGGAACTGTAATTAGGCTTGTGCAAAATCTATTTTCTCAGTTCGTACCCTCCGGATTTAATCCTATTTTGTATTGTTGGGCAGTGAGCCCCTTTTTTAACTGAGTAGTGAGCTCTAGGAAGTGTGCCTGAATGCATGTGCATTCCCCTTTATTTTTTTCATTATACTTTTAATAGGGTATAATATTGTGGACTAACATCCAGCGTGGTTTTTCCCCTAACAGGGTTTCCACATAAAAAATATTGGTATTCTATGTTAATTGTTAATTGTTAATTCTCTCTGATGTGTTAATTGTTTATGGTTAATTTCTTATTCATCAGATATGAGATTAAGTTAAATAAAGTTTGAAAATTTTATTATTTTGTGATAACTGATTCACCCCCCTCTCAGTTGTCTATCCTTGTTTTTCCAACACCCAAGTGCAAACCTCCTCAATATTATGTCTAGGACCTAGAAGCTTGCCCACTAGAGAAAGGTCCATTCTAGCTATGTTTTTATCCAGAATAGAGTTCAAAATTGATAGAGAAAAACCATCTTCCATGTTAGAGGAAGAAACTAACTCAAAAGCAACACCTTTACCTTTAAGCTTTGATGAAAAAAGGTCAACCCATCCCTGCCCGAGAAAAGACAACTACCCCACCGACTGAGACTTTTCCACTAGAACATGCTCAAATCGAGACCCTTTTGGTTTATCCAGAGACGAATCACTAGTTGGGACCCACACAATATCACTAGATTCCACCACATGACCTTCAGGGGCCTTTGGAGCATGAACCAACACCTCCATTGACGGAAAACCAGCACATGCTTCCTTGGAAACCTCAATCACACATTGCCCCTCAAATTTTGTAGCTTTGACTACATCCATGCTACACAATCCATCCTTCCTAGTAGCATCCCCACCACACAATATGCCCTTCCCAACAACATCAACAAAAAACATCGAAACCGTAGACTAACCAAACTAGAAGTTTCCATGATCACCAAGAAGTAAGTTAAAATTCAAATCACTACCAAAAGGTATTGAGACCATTTAAGTTGCATATAAGTTATATTTTAAATAAGAATATGATATTATTCTAACAGTAAATGATATTTTTTTGTCCAATTTCTAGGTATTCTATGATTAATTCTTGATCAAATTTTAAAAGGACATTTCTTATTAGATGTGTTGATGTGACCACTTGCATGATGAGTCACACCTCCCAACTTTATTTGTAAATAAATATAAGATCACTTTAATTTTTTAAAAAATTGAAAGTTCTACATAAAATTCTATATTACCACAACATGTTCACAAAATTAATGGATATGACTACTATCTCCTCTCCCCTAATTATACTAGATAGTTTAAGAAAGGTATTATAGAGAGATTATAATACAAATTGAAGTGTATAAATGAATGATATATTACCAAGGTCGCAAAATATAATTTCGCCTAATGCCGGTTAAAAATAGTGATTTTCGTCATCATCACAAGTGGACAACACACCAACATAATACATGTATTTTCTTTAAGAAAAGTACACCCAGGACAACTAAAAACATTTGATTAATAAAAATTTAAAGAAAGATAAGAACATATGGTAGGCAATCTTTCAAACATAAACATAAACTATGAATTTGAACACAACACATGCATATATATACTTTACAAAGTTACTGACGACTTCAAGACCACAACAAAATAGTAAACAGTTGTTCATATCCTTTCAATTTCATCTAAATAAGATTAATTACATCTTTTGTAAGAGTAACCGGTTGTTCTCCCTTCATGAACATGTTGAAGTCAAGTGTGTACGCCACATAGAATCCCTCTTCCACCTTCACATTAAAGCTATGGACAATGGAAACCACCACGGATTTCATTTGAATAAAAGTAATCTCCTTTCCTAGACATATCTGAGGCCCTATGTTGAAGGCTACAAACTTGTATGCATCATCTCGTCATCAGACCAATTTCGTGTGAAGCTTGGTTACCCATGGATATGCTCCATGGATGTCATCTCATTGATAGTGAAAAAATGCTTAAAGTTTCCATTTGGTAATGAGATCTTTACTATGCAACATAGTGGCTTTAATCCTGTGACTTCCCATGGGAATTTCTCATTAGATTTATTTTGGCTCGAACCTATGGAACCTATTAAGCCTCGTGAAGGATTCTTTTTCAAATATTATCAAAATTTTAAGGAAAAGAACATAATATAATTATCCCTTAGCAACATGCATCAACCCATGATTGATCCTCCTATCATTGATGAAACCATGATTGAACCAAAAGCCCTTCCAAGTAACCAAGACCAACCCATGAGAAATCCTTCACCTATCTCCTACAAAAGACCAAGTGATAACCAAATAAGTCCTATTGTCCCTCCCAAGATTAAACAAGTTTATAAAGCTAAAGAGAAAGTGGTTGAACAACCTCCCATGGTTCCTTCCACTCCTCCCTTGTGGGAAGAAAATAAACCTATGGTTGATAAACTTGCTCCTATACAATCACAACTTGAAAATCATGCAAAAAGAAATAGAAATTCTAAAGAGCATAGGTGTAGGCATCGTGCTATTACTCATAGATTAAAATATGAGAATAAAATAGAAAATCAATATCAAACACCAATTGAAGAAGAGCATGATGATTCTCCACCTTCGCCACAACAAAAAAAATAAGAAACTTCTATGGAAATTGTCATTAGGCCTCCTATTGTGATTAACTTGGATGATGATGAGATTACTAAAATTTATGAGGAAGTGCATAATGAGCTTAATTTATTATTTTCCTCTTACATGAGCTTAGATGATGACAACTATGATGGTCCTCCTACAAAGAGTGACTCACCACCTGTTGAACTTGGTGATGATCCTAGTACAACAATTGTTGTTGTCCCTTTGGCTAGTTATCTTCCTTTCATATATGATGAACAAGATTGGGATGTGGATGACCTACTATAGGTTGACTCACATGTGCCATAATAGTCCAGTCTTTGTGTTCTTTGTGATTGCATGTGCATAATGCGATCCCCTATACAGTGTTGCTTGGTGTGTCTTTATATGTTTATGAGCTTACTTTGGATGACCCTTGTCACTCTGCTGGTGCAAGGATACAAAGGAAGTGAATCTGTTGTGACATTTTTCTATTTGTATATACATTCTTCTATATATCGTAACCTTATGTCTTGTGTTTTCCTTTTGGGGATGATGCAGTGCGTTGAGACATTTAGGTCTCTTCCATGTTGACCCAAAAACTTCTCTTTGTTCTCACTCTCTTTGTTTCATTCTTCCTTTATGCTAATTTTTCCATGAGTCATTTGGGGAATGATGATGGTTCTAATATCACTGCAACAACAAACATTGAACCCAAATCCATGCATCTCTTATGTGTTATCTTAGGATTGTATATTGGGGGCAACCCTCTTTTCCATGGCATAGCTCTATCTCAAAAAGATATGCTTTACATAGTTTTTTCTGAATAAATCTCTTATGTATTATCATTTATTATGTTCTACTTTAAAATAATTGCTCACAACATGGTGTTTACCAATTTCTTTAAAGTCAGGGCATACATTTCCTTGCTCGTTGTTTGCTTCAAATTGCAATCTTCTTACTTCACATGATGTGTCTTCTTGGTGGTGTCATTGGGCTTGATGT
Source organism: Sequoia sempervirens (assembly GCA_007258455.2). Lineage (NCBI taxonomy): Eukaryota > Viridiplantae > Streptophyta > Pinopsida > Cupressales > Cupressaceae > Sequoia > Sequoia sempervirens. The sequence continues at coordinate 14,529,176 of VDFB02047397.1, read as the reverse complement.
CCTTCAATATTGCGACGTTTTTGAGCATATGACATTCCTCTTAGTGGTAATGCTACATATTGCATTCTCTAAGTTGTGAATATTTTATCGTTGACTAGTCCTCTCTTGGAGACATTAGGCATGATGTTCCCTAAGGTGAGACCTTTCATGAACTAAGAAAAACCCCTTTGAATATACTATTGCATGTATCAAGGCTGCCAAGCATAACGCATCTTTCTTTCTAGTGCATCCTTTATATTTTTTAAGGCCACCAAGCATAACAAAACTTGCTTGCTAGTGGAGCCTTTCTCATGAGTGCCTAGCATAACGCAACTTGCTAGCCTTGTGACCAGTTATGTGGCACCTTATCAAGGTTATTAAGAGGTAACAATTTGGTATGGTTTGTACAATGAGAGCCTATAAACCTGGCATGACCTTCCCATTAGCCACTTTTTGGGGCTCACCTAGTGGACAACATATTTCACTAGCACATTTGAGCACATTCCATTTGCATAGTGGACAATACGTTTCCACTTGTAAAATTTTTTGGACAAAAAACTAAGGCTTGATCTATACCATTTGGACAAATAGTCAAGGCTTGATCCATCCCCTCTCTCTTTCTTCTCTAATTTTGGAATTGTATGCTTGTGTATCTTGTCTTGCTACTACATATTTAACATAGACATGTGTCTCTTTGTGCCTTTTTTGGTTTGTCTTGAGATCTTAGATCTTGGGGGCTTGATTATCCTCCTTGACCTTTGTTGTCTTATCTTTCCAATAGTTGTACAATTAGACCTCTCTTGACACTTTTTTGACTACTTTAGCGTGACTTTGATGCAGGGCTCATCCTCTCACTAAAGTGGGGGCTAAATGTAATATCAAAAAATGTACTCTATATTTTCACACTATGTTTGGGTCCCTTAATAAACTGGACTTAATTAAGCCTCTAATTGGCCCAATTTTGCATCTACAATCCTAATTAATTGCAATTTATGAAATGGGATTCATGATTTAATTAATGCAATTATGAAATGAATAGGTCCTAGCAATTTAAGTTAGGACCCATTCAACCTTGGGAAAATGGGTCCCCTTTAGTTTCTTAATTCAAATTTTAAATATGTTTTTGGTGGCCTTTTTATGATCCCAAACTCAAATTCAAATTCAAATGTTAGCTTGTAATGTTTATTTTTTGGTAAATTAGAAAATTTTCTATAAAAGCAAGGTCTTTTTATCAATTCAAATCCTAGAAGCATCCTATATTTTCAATAGATCAATTTCAAGAGCTAAGATTATTGTAAAAGGTGTTCAAGAGGAAATTTCTCAAGAATTTGTTGTAGCATTCAAGGTCTCAAGCATCATGTCAAAGTTATCAAGCTTCATGCATTTTTTAGAGCTGACATTGTGATGTAGGTTTCAAGCATTCAAGTCAAATTTCAAGCACAAGATCAACATACAATCAAGCCATTCATGAAGGATAAAGACCTTGGAGAGATCTACTAAGTTTTAGTCCTTCAAGGGTTTTAAATCATGGGTTTGGTGAGTTGCAACATAGAAATTGTTCATTCATCATTGCTTTCATGTTTCTGTTATCATGTGAGACTGTCAACCCCTCTCTTTGGACCCATGTGGTCTCTAGATAACCTCTCCGATGATGCCCTCACTGACAGTTCAGGCTTTTGGTGTAGTGGCAGCCAGTCTGCATTAACAAACTGGCGACTCTGCTGGGGAGGGGTTCGATTCTCGCTGATGCTCCTTACTCACCTCATGGTCGTCTGTGTCCAATACGGACCTCTCGGCTCAGGGGGGCTAAGCTGTTATCACGCGGGACCCTCAACCCCTCCCTTCAGACCCGTGTTGTCTTTGGTTTGTGTTAACAGTTTCATTGTTTCAATTCAAGGTTTAATTACCAAAATAGGGTTTGAACAAGGTAAACCCCCATTCACCAAAAAAATATTTTCCCCCTCTTATGTTTTTTGAAGATCTTAGGTTGAAAAAGGATTGAAGATCTATTAAAGGAGAAAAATTGCAAAAGTTTTCAACATTGTTGTCAAGCCATGGAAACTCACTTTCAAAATTTATTTTTGAATTTCTAATACTCAGAGGAATCAACAATGTAGACCAAGGATTAGAGGACTGTGAAAGAAATTTTTCAACTCTTGTAGAAAGACTGATTCACCCTTGGGTGAATGAGTCCTAGGAGGACACTCAACATATGCTTTTTATCACAAGTGCGTAAAATCAATCCCTTCTCAGATTTGCAATTTCTTTCTGGATTATGTCAAATTAAGGTTTAATTTGGAGGTTTAATGTGTTACATTGCATCATTTCATTCATCTAGTATTTTTCATTCATCTCCCAAAAGTGCATTTCAAGTTGATTTACCCTATCCTAAGTCATAAGGAAAACAACAAGATCTCTATCAAGCTTGACTCACCTAATGGTTGAAATTCAATCTTTCCCTAGGGGATCTCTTTTTCCCAAATAACTAAGGAAGATTAGGTGAATCATACCCCATTGCTATCATTGGTGAACCCATTTTCCTATGTTTCATTACTTTCATCATATTTATAGATTAATTTTTCATTTTTGGCATTAGGATCAATAGACACTCATAAATCAATCAAGAACTATTCACTAATAGTGTGCATGGACAACCATTTAAAGATCAAATAACTATTATAAATAGAGGCAAAGAGATGCTCTAGGAAGATTCATCCCCTCAATTAACAAAGAATTTGAAGATATTTGTGTAACTGAAGAATCTACTAAGGGAATCAATGAAACAAAACCACCCCTTACACTAGTAGCCACTCCAAATTTAGGGGATATTTTCATAATACATCTTAACACTATAGTGGAGGAAGTAGTAGAAAATCTAGTCAAACATGTTACATTTGAGTTTCCAATCACAAACCAAGAAAAGGTCATTGCTCTAAAACATATACCCCCTTCATCCTTGCCAATTTTCTATGGATTGGTTATTGAAGACCCAAATACATTCTTGTTTGGATTTGATGTTTTGTGCAAAATCTATGATTACACAACAAATGCTCACATATTGAAGCTCTTTCTAGCCACATTGAAAGATTTCACCTTACGATGGTTTATGGGGTTGGGAATAAATGCAGTACCCAATTGGGAAATAATGAAATCCAAATTATTGTAAAAATACTAGGATTATTGTAGAGTAACATACAGGAAAATAGATGACATCTTTAGGATGTCAAAAAGGGAAGATGAACCACTTGAAGATTATGTGGAAAGATTTCAATTTTGTCTAAAGAAATCTCATTAGAATAAAGAAATCATATTAAAATAGGCTCTCCCCTGAGTCATTAAAGCTAATATTTTTGCGAGGAGTACATGAGGACTGTATGTATGCTTTAAACCTCATAGGGGCAGGGGATATTTCTCAATTTCATTTTGAGGAAACCTACTAGGTATATGAGAATTATTCAAGGTCATCCATGAAGAAGAACATGGTTGATAGAACCTTCTCATCTAGTAAAACATCCATTGGATTCTCTAGGGTGGAATTCAATAACATTTTGTCCAACATGAAGGAGGAAATAATCAACTACCTAGCTACCCAATTGAATAACTCACACATCAAAAAGAAGTGAGAGGAAGTGAAGGAAGCTCTTACTAAATACTATCCACATTGTCATCAGAAGAGGGTGAACTGTACATGCAAGAAGCTTACCAATTTTTTTGAAGAGAAGCAAGGGAGACCTAAATTTCAAACCCTAGAGGACAAGGAAGGCCAAGTATTCTACATTTCTCAATGCAAGCCATGGAACAGAGACAAGGTATGCATCAATACCCCTTGTCTTACAATATGTCATTTCTTGGGGGGATACAAACTTCTCTAATTGGAACAATTGACCCTTGAATAACATAAAAAATCAATCATGGTCAATGAACCAAGCACCTAATTGGGCTCTAAAATAGGGGATGTGACCACCAAAACCTTATCAAGCCTCAAATAAAAATTCTCAATGGTAACCCACACAAAACCAATGGCCACCACAGTGGCATGGGAACCAACAACATGCCAAAACCAAAATGTTAGTTACCTGTAGCCATAGAAAAATTTACAGCCACAACAACCCATTATAATTCCAAACCCACTCATTGCAGTGCTAACACAACCTATAGCACCTCAATTTTTGGATCAACCTACACCAAACCCTAACAACAAGCCTGTTCAACAGGTTTATACTAATGACACCATCCAATACCCAACCTATGGGGTTGAGGTGAGTGATGTCCACCTTCATTCAGGAAGGATTATTGCTAGGTCATCATCCCACCACATTATAGAGCTTAATGATGAGGAGACAATAATGGAGACCATTGATAATCAACCAAAGTAGCTTGAACAAGGTAAGACACAAAACATCACAAATCTAGAATCACCATTTCTTGAGTAACTAACAACACAAAAATCCCATTTTAAACCTAAATCTGATCTGTTGAGCCAACTTGGGAATGTTTGTATAAAAATACCCCCGATTCAAGCCATTAAGGAAGTTCCTATATACACAAAAACTATGAGAGAGTTATACCTTAATATATAGGCCAAAAAAAGAAAGAACCCCAAATTGTCCATGTCTTAGGCTAGCTTGTTGACATCATATTAGGCAATACAATTGTTCCAAAATATGTAGACCTTAGAAGCCCTATAATAGATGTTCAAATTATTGGAACTCTCATCAAAAAATCCTTAATTGACCTAGGGGAAACTATAAATGTTATGAAAAGAGAAACTATGCAAAAATTTCAGTTGATGGATATCTGACCAATACCTATTGTTCTGCAACTAGAAAATAGGTCAACTATCAAACCATAGGGTGTTATAGAAGACTTATTCATCACACTGGATTCATGGGAATATACTCCATTTTTTTTGGTTTTACAACCTAAAGAAAACCTTTTAGGATATCCCTTAATCTTAGGTAGACCATGGTTAGCCACTCCAACTGTATTAATTGGTTGTAGGTCCAACAACATGATCATTTTTAATTGAAATGTAATAAAAAATGGCCCTTTACTCACCTACATAACCACATGTAGACTTAGAGAAAACTATATGGATAACTCTCGAAGAAGATGACCAACACTCTTTAGAAACACTCATGACCATAGAGCATAGCCCAATGATAGATATTTAGGATCAAGATGAAGTCCTTGCCCAAATTATGCAAAACTCTTATGGTAGGGACCTATAGCAACACCATTTCCTCACATTCTTGCACTACCCTTTACATAATATCATACCTACAAATGCCTTAGAGTCAATTTCTTAGCTTTTCCATACACTACTTCCCCATAGTTGTAATCTCAATCCATCAAAGATAAATTTTTCTTCTACTATGACTTCTTTGTTAACAATGAAAATAAAACCTGACAGAACACTAAATATCAATAACCAATTGAAAAGTACCCAAAAATCTTCATTACTAGTTCAATTTTGCAAGATCATGCAACATTTGCATGGGGACTGATAGGGAGGTTAGAGGAATCAATCACTGATTCCTGCTCTAGGTATTGCTTGCAAGACCTCCTTGGTGTCTTGCTTTACCACCTTAACCTATAGGAACTTCTTCTTGGTTAGGTTCCCCTGGTTCTCTTTGCCAACCCCACTACCATCACAAATCAACCTACCAAGTCAATCTTGGTGCAATTTCTCCAACTCTTCCTTAGCCCTTAATCCACCCTAAAGGCTATTCTACTCCAAACCTTGAACTTAGCTTTGAAGGGGTGTGGAGGTGTTTCTATTCACTTTATTCCATCCAATTTTTATTCTTGAGGGTCCACCTGGCTTCATTTCTTGGTCGCTTCCACCAAACCCTCATCTAGGTCTTTGAAGGCTACTAGCCTAGGAGCCCCAATTAGGCCTCCTTCTCCGAGAAAATAGTTTAGTATTCAAAACTTTCCAAAGAACTCCCTAATCTTTTCTTGGGATTCCTGGTTCATTTTCCCACCTCTCAAAGATTTTTGAGGTCTTAGGTCTCCATCGTCTATACAACACCCTAACTTGAAAATGGGTAAAATTAGGTCTTTCTAGCCCTTCCCTGGCTACTTTGAAACTGCTAAACTTTTCTCACATCAGATGGATTGATGGAGCTTCCTCCTCCATGCTATGCATTGGAAAGACACTCATCTGTCTTCTCAAAGCAATGATTTGTCAAAAAAAGTTGACACCCCTGCAATTTTAGTGCCCTGTACTAAGGTCTTCCCTAGCCGGACTCTTCCTTGGCTCGCCTAGGGCAAGACTTTTACAACAGCTCCAGTGCTTTCAAAGAAACTAAACCCTATTATATTTACAGCCATGGAGACTAGTCACTATTCCCAAAAGGGCCATACAATTTGTATGGTGGGAAAGTGAACTAATACCCCATTCTTTGCAAACTGTCTAGTTCAGACCAGCAACAGTGAAGGAACAAAACTATTTACAATTAAAGTAGAAAAATGAATTAGAAACCTATCTAAATGCCACACAAAGCTTGAAGAAACACCACTCTACATCCTACATAGATTTTAGTGCTATGATCAATCCATTAAAGCAATACTACAATGCAAAAATCAGAAAATTTCTCACAAAACACAGTTGTTTCTTCTTGAACTCAAAACTTCAATAATTTCCAATGCTTCCAAACCTGCTCTCAGGTCGAGGTACACCCTATATAGGTCAACAAAGGTAGTTATTCCTCCCCTTGGTCGGACATGTCAGTTACATTGTGGCAAAGTTGCAAAATGCACCATTTTGCAACTTTTGCTAATTTCTAGTAAACTAAGTAAAATGAGTTTCTAAACTCATCCACCCTTCCTCAATTTCTATCCTAGAGATAAAACATATCCCTAAGCTATCTCCTCTACTCAATGGTCAACATGACCTTCATGATAACACATGAAAAACAAAAATTCATCCTAGATTTCCTAATTGCCTAGTGTAACTGCCTAGTGTTTCCTAGGTGCTCCTGCACCAGGGACTATCATGAAATTAAGGGCATAGATCCTAGCCTATGCATGCATATAATTTATATTAATGAAGGCTTCAAGCTATTTATGCAACCATAAAGGAGAATGAACCTAGTTGTTCATGACATAGTCAAGATAGAGTTACAAAATTTTTTAGATGCAGGGTTTATTTATCCTATATTAGATAGTCAATGTGTTTCCCATTGGTGATTGTGCCAAAGGAGGTAAATGGAAGGTATGCACAAATTATAGGGAATTGAATACAATAACAATTAAGGATCACTTTTCTCTTCCTTTTATTGATTAGTTGGTGGATTCACTAGTAGGTAATAAATATTTCTCCTTCCTAGATGGGTTCAATGGGTATAACTAGATAAATATAGCTCCAAAATATTATGAAAAGACCAATTTTACCTATCCATTGGGTACATATACCTATTTAGTTTTACCATTTGGATTGTGTAATGCCCCTCTAACATTTCAAAGAGTAGTTTTCAACATATTTTCAGATTTTGCACATGATTCTATAGAGATTTACTTGGATGATTTCACCACTAATGGGAACTCTTATGAGGAAGCATTGACTAATTTGGAGAAATTCCTTTGAATGTGTTAGGATCACAACCTTTCTTTAAGTCATGGAAAATGTTTCATGATGATGACTGAAGGAGTGGTATTGGGACACTTTGTGTCCAATAAAGAAATACAGGTGGAACCTAATAAGATAGAAGTGATTTCCACTCTACCTATTCCTCAAAAGAAAAAGAATATTATAAGTTTTCTTTTCCATGCAAGGTATTATAAGAGGTTTATCAAGGATTTTAGTAATATAATAGCCCCATTGTTTGTCCTCCTCTCTAAGGAAATTGAATTTGATTGGACACCTACCTACCAAGAAGCTTTTAAAGACCTCAAAACAACCCTTACAAAGACCCATGTATTGAGAGAACCTAACTAGACAATTCCTTTCCACATACATAAAGATTCTTCTAACTTTTCCATAAGTGTTGTTCTAGGACAAAAGGAAGGAAATTTAGAATATGTAATTTACTAAATCGATAAGAATCTCCAAGTTGTTGAGCTTAACTATGTAGTTACAAAAAAAGAAATGTTAGCAATGGTATATACCATTAAAATTTTTAGACATTACATCACTAGATACTTTGTTTGTGTTCATATAGACCGTGCAACCATAAGGTATTTAATAAATAAACCAGTTGTTAGAGGGAGGATTGTTAGATGGTTATTGTTAATGTAGGAATTTTATATCACCATTGTGGATAAAATAGTGAAAGAAAATGTAGTAGCCAGGACTTCCTTTCAAGGTTGCAAATAAAATCAATAGAAGAATTAGTGGATGACTCCTTTCCAGATGAATATTTGTTTTCCCGAGCTCTATCCAGACACCCTGGTATGCAAATATAGCTAGTTATTTGGTTGTATCAAGGACACCACCACATCTCTCATCTAGAGAAAGACACCATCTGGTAGAACATAGTTTCACTTATTCATGGGTGGTCAATTATCTCTTTTATACAGGGCCTGATGACATAATGAGAAGATGCATGAGAGATGATGAAGTATATGATATTCTTAAGGATTTCCATGATGAGCCTTGTGGAGGTCACTTTGCAGCCAAGAGGACAACTCTAAAAATCTTAAACATTGGTTACTACTAGTCGACACTTCACAAAGATGCAATTAAATATACCAAAATATGTGACAAATGCTAGCGGATGGGAAGACCTACTAGGAGTGATGAAATTCCCCTCCAACTACAATTGATCATTGCACCATTTGACAAGTGGGGATTATATTTCATTAGTCCAATAACTCCAACATCCAATAACAAAAAATACATTTTAACTTCTAATAGACTATCTCATAAATTGGGTGGAGGTGAAAGCACTACAATTTGAAAGGGATGACAATGTTTCTAAATTTCTTTATGAATACATCTTCACCAAGTATGATCTTCCTCAAGAAATATTCACCAACCAAGGACCTCAATTTACTTTTGATTTGATTGACAAGTTAGTCAAGGAATATGAGATTAGGCATAAAAAATCCACCCCTACCATCATAGGCTAATGGAAAAATAGAAGTTACAAACAAAGAAATAGAATGTATTCTCACCAAAGCAGTTCAACTACATTGAAAATATTGGGAAACAAGACTCCTTGAAACATTTTGGGAATATAGGACAACCTAGAAGACCACAATAGGGTTCACACCATATGAATTGGTGTATGGGGAAAATTCATCCTTCCAATTGAGTTTGAACATAAAACACTTCACACAATAATATAACTTTGAATAGATCTATTGACAACACATAAGGATAGATTACACAATCTGAATGCTTTAGAAAAAATAGGATGGAAGCCATTCACCATACAAAAATTATGCAGAAGCAATAGCTTAGATGGCATGACCAGTTCATTAAAACCAAGGAATTCAATGTAGGTGACTAGGCATTGTTATATGATTCAAGGTATAAAGACCATAGAGGAAAACTACAGACATGATGGCTTGGCCCATATGAATTTAAGCATGTTTTTCAAAATGGAGTGGTTTAGTTAACTACCATAGATTTAGTTAGATTCTCACTATTGTTCAATTACCATAGACTCAAGATTTATAAAAGCCATTGCATAAGGAAGAGTTTTTACATACTCTACAACAACAATACAATCTAGACTTACATGCCAACACTGCAGACAAGGATGACACATCAAGTGATACACTAGTAGAGGAGCCAAATAGCTCACCTACTGATGCTCACTAGGTATAAATTCTAACAGTCACATCTCACATGTACACACATGCACATGATATCATCCCCAATAGTTATTGTTGGACATGCACAATAGAGTTCATGGGACCCTATAGCAACAGCCCTGAAGCATATTAATAAAATAGGGACCTGTTCTTCTACCACCTATACCACCTACATCTAGTTCATACCACTACACTCACAACCGCTACTAAATTATATTACCTATCACCTTTTTCATTCTGACATGCATCAACTCCACTTCATTGCATGTATCATGTAGCATCACATCCCATCATTCATAACTCTGTACTTTACATAGCTTTCCTTTCCCACATTAAAAATTCTCGACCACATGTAAACATCACACAAAACTCCTTTCTAACACACGTTCTACCAACAATACTTCAAATTAAATTCTCATCATTTCAAATCCTTTTTCTATAGCTACACGATGGCACTTAGTTCCATTCACATGTGCCACCTTTCCATCACTCCACACTCAAAAGTACTTTTTCTTGTTATAAACTATAATTGGCATTAAATCCTACTTATTTTCATTCAACTTCAAAATCATGCACACACTTAAATTTATTACATAAATGATCTCAAATGCTTTGAAAATTATCCTTCCCATCCTTTCTGTACCTACTATTTGAGGAAAAATAGTAAAACTAAGTTGGGGGGAGAGAAATGTCTAATTATCATCCCAATTTTTTTTTATTATTTTGATGAGAGTTAAGAGTATTGTATACAATTTTTAATTTCCTTTATTAGCTATAAAGAAACTTCCATAAGATGTTGTTGAGCATAAAAAAATCATAAACAAGGTAACATCCAAAGATCCTAGCATTCAAAGAAATAACAAGAAGTAGTAGAAGTTGTAAATACAACAATAATGGGAGGTGATATTATCATAAGAGAACCAAAAAAACCAATTTAATATTGGAAGATTGGTCCAATGTCTTCCAATTTTTCAACAAGATGGGTGGTTGGATTATTTTCTCTATTTAATTGAATTTAATGAAGTCACAACTCAGTAATTTACAAGCACTTTGCAAAATGATGAAGCTATGGTTAGAGAGCTAAGAATAGATGCTTCAGAGGCAATAGTAGTAGAGGTTTTAGGGTTTCCCAGGACAAGAGAAGAATTTCTAGCCAGAGAAGATGCAATTTTGACAAGGAATGATTTTACATTGCTAGGGGAAAATTTATAATCTTCAGCTCAAGGTACAAAAAGACTTTCCTTACCTTGGTTGTTGGCTTTTATTGCTTTTTACATAGCTAAATATTTAACTTGTGACAGAAGGTAGTCCCTTTTGTATATCATGCACTTTAAACTCAGTCACCTACGCCATCAAAGGCTAGTGAATGTCCCTAAATTTTTATATAACCTATTGAATCACTACTGTATTTGACTCCACTTTCCGATGAATGTTTATTGAACTGTCGACAAACTATTGCCGGAATTCTGACGAATCTCTTGAAATTTTTTTGTTGCTGAATTTTTGTTGGTATCCTGATGAGCTTCAAAAGGTTGAATTCACAACTGAACTTTGTCGGTTGCCGCCAAAAAAAGAGACCTCATGTTCATTGGAATATCGACGAACATTGCATCGATCTAGTGACGAACAATAGCCATAACACATGTGGGATGCCTTTTCCAAATCATCAGAACAACATGAGATGTTTGTTGAAATTGTGACCAAGGTTCGTGGAAAGTCCAACAAACATTCATTGTTTGTTCGATGATCTCGTCATCAAAATGAGATCAAAATTGCGTTAGAGCTATAGCTATATCGGGAGGACTGATTTGTGGTCTCATCGTTGAGCACGAGGAAGTATATCGGCGAGACTTATACCATCGAGGTAAGTTTTGAATGTTTGCCCGACTCGCTATGTCTCGCCGATATATTACCAGTGCTCCTGTCAGTGAAATAAATGACAGTCTCATCGATGAAACTTCATCGGTGAGACTTAAACGTTTGGGCTAGCATATATTTTTCATGCCGAGATGACTTGTCTTGTCGAGAGATTCTCTTCATTGATGAGACCATAAGCTAGTCTCCCTGATATTCTGACAAACATTCATCGTTTGTTCGATGATCTCACCATTGGAATGAGATAAAAATTGCGTCAGAGCTATAGCAACCTCGTCACACTTTTTTTTTTTTTCGTTGAACTGTGTTGTCAAAATTTTGATGAAATGTTGTTGATTTTTTTTTTTTTAAAGATTTATTGGGAGGTTTGACTTGTTGTCTCATCAACAAAGCACAAGGAAGTATATTGGCAAGACTTATACCATAGAGGTAAGTTCTGAATGTTTACCTGACCTGCTATGTATCACTGATATATTCCCAGTGCTCTTGTCGTTGAAAGAAATGATGGTCTCACCAATGAAACTTCATCAATGAGACTTAAACGTTTAGGCCAACATATATTTTTCATGCTGAGATGAATTTTCTTGCCAATAGATTATCTTCATTGATGAGACCATAAGCTAATCTCCTTGATATGTCTTCTTTAGTAATCCTGATCACTACAATAGTTTTGATGTCTCATCAATGTGCTAAAAAGTGCTTGTAACCCATAATAGGCCAGGAAGACCCATACCAGCTCATGTCGATGTGATTTGTTTGCCACAATATCTTTGATCAGAAGGATTTTTAGGAGGAGAACAAGGTGACCATGGGTAATTATATTCTATAGGGCTAATTACATCCTTTTCTAACTCAAAATGTAGTTATTATTGAGAAATTTACATGAGTAAATCATTATAAAATTTTGAGTAAATCATTATATTTTGTAGGGACAATTGACATAAACTACTTAGAACTAGGGAAATGCAGAATCAAAGATACCTCAATTGCTAAACCAATCGTTTGAATGATACGACCAAAAACACTTGCTCTTTCAACTTCAAATGAACGCCATTGGAGAAGTGACTTATAGATGATACATGCAGCTATATGTCTTCCATTACTAAAGCCAACATCTTCTATGATACACTTGATCAATACATCTTGATTTTCCTAAAACCAAAATAACAAAAAAATGTATTGTAAGGGAATAAAAAAATTGCCAGAGCTTTATAATATAATGTGCCTAAGGAAAAAAGAGATAGAACTGGAAATACAAATAGAAGAGATAGATACTCCTCCAGAAGGTCAAAATCATATACATGCTACCTGTCAGTGAGAGTCTTTTGTGGCCTCTGCTCTCCATCAGTGAGCTCTTTCAAGGAAGACATAGGAGTTTGTGAATTCTGCCAGACACATCTATTGGTTAAAATATTATTGAAAAATAATATTACTTATTTAAAATCGAGAGAAGGAGATAACTAAAATTATACATAAAAAGATATAATTTTTTTATATTGGACAACCAAGAGTGTATGATCATGATGGAATTTACCATTTTAAGGCACAAAAATGGACAATACATAATGACAAGTGGAAACTTAACCTCCTTGAGTTAACAACACAAGCTAGACTAGCTTTGGTCTCTACTAAACAATGTTTCAAGATCATTGCCCACACACATAAATTTGTGCTTCTGACAGTCCAAAAATGCACCTACACAAGCAAGTACACACAATAATAGTGCTCACAAATATGCCAACCCCATTACAGCAAGAAAGGTTCGAAAATATATTGTAGCAATACGAAGACATCTTTCTATCCCTCCCAGTCCTCTCTCTATCTCTTTCTATCCATATATTTCTCTACCTCTATCATGATCTCCTAAATATATATTTGTATCATAGAGTAGTGAGGTTGTTATGGAGTATGATTTTGTGTTCCACTTTGCTATAGTAGTACCTATAGGTGCTCAGGGTCATGGTGTGTTGTTTGCGTTTATCAATGCATCTCTCATGGGTACTTCCTGCATTTTTTTTATGCGCATCAGGATATTTTTTGCGAATAGTCCCTGCATTTGTTTTAGGAAAATTGGTATATTTTTCACGCATGCTTCCTGTGTTTGTTTTAGGAAAATTAATGTAGGAAAATAACATCCAAAAATAGATGCTCGGTTACTCGGGTGAGCAATAAGTATTTTATTTAATTGTAAATTGGCTATTCCAGCTGCTGACCTTTAAAGTGTTGGTCCGAAGGCATGTAGTCAGAGGAGCTTCGTTTGCTTCAATAAGTTCTACTGCTTCAACAACATGGAACATCTGAAGTTTGGAGACCACAATTTACAATCATTTAGCACAATATCACCTCATTTAACTTTATTCTAAAAATAACTAAGCTACAAACAAAGTGTTAAAATGGCAATAAAAAAAAGCACTAGAATAGATAATAACAAAATTCCAAAAAATCAGGCTTCAACCTCGAGGAAGGTCTGGATCAAATAGTCATTGTAGCCATCATATATAGACAAATCTGCAACAAGCCGCTCAGTATAGTCCTTCAGAGTAGATCCTTTTTTCCTTAAAGCTTTGAAATTGGACATAATTCTAACAACTGATAGAGAAAGGATTGATATGTATCATTAATGAACACTATCAAACATAGTCCAAATAGATGAAACAAGTGATGCCAAATAGATCAAAATTAAAACATTACCCTCTTTTATTCTCCTCTTAAGGTTTGGGAGGTCAAGTGGGTGCTTCCCCTCTTCTTCAGGCTCCTGAAAATCAGTACAAAACATATGAACCAAATTTCATGGTTAAGTGGAAGCCTCCCATCAACAACAAGATCCAAATATCCGTGTATCTATCTCAATCGAGCATCTAAACCCTTCAGATTTGTCAATTTTTCCACTAACCTATTATGCACAAAAGTCAAATTTTAGAGTTATGTCACCACTAAAAAAAAGAAAGAAACAGAGCTTTGAAACCAAATCCACACACAACACAATGCAGTATTCATAGAAAGCCATACAAACAAACTAAACTTAGAACATTGGAATGGAAACAACTTCAAATTATGATATAGAGCATGGATTCACTTTACTCAACTGGAGGCACATTTCACAATAATGGGTTCTTCATCTAAAACATCTGTATGAGGTTCAAATAGTAAATAGATTGATGAAATATAAAGGAATTAAAAAGATACTTGGATGTAGTTGGATTGAAGGCCGTAAACTAGTACATGCTTTTTGTGTAGATTTCATATCACATCCACAAACATGGTAGAGCTATGCAAAGTAGGAGAAATTGGCTTGGAAAATGAAGGCATCAGGGTATAAAGAATCATTTCTCTACCACCATAGTGAAAATTTAGAACTTTCTTTCATCTTTGCATATTGGTTTGATGCTTCAAACAATGCATTTCTTATATTCAAAAGTTCATTACCTTATTGAGCTTCTCTTTGTTTCAAGAATATTTTAATATTCTCTACTTACCAGGGCCAACCATGTGATGGTGGAAGCTCATTTGGCCCCTCCCCCCCTCACATCACTCTCAATTCCCCATACCCGATCATATAACATTAATCATTCATTCATACATTAATAATATATAACATTCATTCATTCATCCATTAATAACATATAACATTCATTCATTATTTTATAACATTCATTCATTAACATATAACATTCATTCATTAACATTTAACATTCATTCATTAACATATTCACATTCACATTCATTCATAATATGATTACAATCACTTTTTTTTTGTTTCTTTTTTGAAACTAAAAAAAGCTGAAGTGGAGTATTGTTTTCTAAATCATCTGTCCTCCCTTCAGTTATTTTTCCCTTTGCTTGTGATCTTGATGTATGCCTAGTTGTGTACTCACGACGTGGACACCGTTGCAAAGGGGGGTCTTCTACAATAACAAAGAAATGTTAAATTGATATGTTTTATTATTATTGCTACAAGTATTTCATTAATTAAAATAACATTAGAGTGGTTCTCTTTACTTGATGGGGCCACATCATGTTCTTGATCTTCTCTTATAGCCTCACGCTCAACGTGTTGAACACCCTCTAAATTGTGATATGGAGTTGAAACATGAAAGGCTACATTTATTAATACACCAATTGCAATAAATATGTTTAAAAGAGCATTAGATAGGTCCTCTTTACCTGATGGGACCACATCATGTTCCTGATATTCTCTAACCTGATCATTCTCAACATGTTGATCACGCTCTATATGCACTAAAGTTGAAACACGAAAGGTTACATTAATTAGCACACCAATTGCAATTAAAAATGTTTAATTGTATTAATCCATACTACGTTTTGTATGGCACATGAATACATCCAGTATTGGGATGCACACCATGACCTTCATCTGCAGGTTGTGCTCCACCCTCACCAGGCTGCATTCCAATGTCATGTACAGTATTATCATTGCTTGTTTGTTTAAAACAAATAGGTACATAATTACTTTATGGTGGAAATTAATATTAAATAGATTACACAAGTATTCAAGTTTAGATAAACTTTATTGAGTTTATTTACCTGCGTGTCAAATGCAATGGAAGATTGTGTTTTCCCAGTCAAGACTCTTAGGCTTTCAACCATGACTCCATAGCCTTGCTGGAAGGAAATCTTCAAGTCCTCTTCTGTGGGAACTCTGTTGAATTCAGAGCCCTACATTTTTGGATAAGATCATGAATTTTTCTTGTATGGTGTGATAAAACCAAAATTGTTTTCAATTTATTATTTGGATGCAATATTTCATTTATTGATACTTACAATTTGTGCGGCTAATTCATATAAACACTAGATCCAAGTTTGTGTTGCCCGTGTTTTTCTAGTCTTGCCTTTGTTTCCTTTGATGTGTCGGGTAGTCTATGAAAAGTTTGAAATATGTTAGATTATGTAAAAAGAAAGAGTAATCAGTATATAATTACATTGTTGATAGTATCACATATCACATACCTTCCTTGGCCCGATGGTGTCTTTCCTTTTTTCTTTTCAACCTTCTCCTTTCCATCCGACACCAGGTCCTTCCACTCTCTCTCCAGAATCATGGGGGGACGCTTGTACTTTTTTGTTCTTCTCTAAATGTGACCTATATTGGTCCCTCACATACTTTAGATAGGTACCAACTTTCTTAAGGACCTTTGTTTGGTTGAATGTTTTATCACTGAACAACACAACTAGACGGTTAATGAGATCATCTTTTAAATATTTATTTTGGGAATTCCACTGTGTACATATGGTGGGCCCAAAGAGCTCTAATGTAATATCACTTAGATGTTTATAAAAAAAATCATTTCCTACAAAATGATCATGGGATCATTAGTCTAAAAAGAGTGATCAATAAGTAGATTTCAATTGGATTATATATAATAATAATTAAAACATATTAATGTACCTAGGACCTTCTCTATCTTTATGGGAACAAAATCCTTGGTCACCACAAATGTGACCGGCAATGTTCCTGTACTAGTAATATAGGAAGATCCAAGAAATTTTGCTAAAACATCACTAGTACTAGCTGTGGCCCTTGCATCCCTAGGTACATGTCTTGACGCATGTTCTGGCATGTGTTTGCTGCGAGAGGGTGCACTACCCGATGCCTACATGCTATGTGTTTCTGACATTTGAGACGACAATATAGGCACATATGATGGGGTCGGATGTTGTGATGTATGTGTAGGAAGGTCAAGATCGATACTTGTACCAACCCCTACTCCTCGAGAAGCACCTATAGTACCCTGATCATGGCCAACAACATCATGAGGATGCAAATAATCTTGTAAAAACAACACATATTTTAGTTCATGACATAAAAGAGTACAAAATATAAAACCATGAATGAACTTATGTTATAATTAAAGACCTCATGGCAACTTACTTGTAAGTTTTGTGCTCTCTCAGTCAATATTTTAACCCTCTCTCTTATCTCATCTGTTTGAGGCACTATGAATATCAACTTAAGGATTTCTTCATTGCATTTTTTTTGGGTCTTCCTTAATATATTGAGAGGGCTTGCTAAATATGTGATGTCATCATCACATAATATTGATTGCACCTCTCTATGGATGTTCTCCTCTACTACTGGTTCCTTTCCCCGATTAGTCGACTACATCAAGAATATTAAAAACATTATCGAAATTAACCCAAGGAACTTATAAAAAAACATAAAAATAATTTTTTTTGCTCATATCTAATTTGTACAATTACAATGAGGTAAACCTATCGGGTAGAAGCAGTTGAAGATGCATCACAATCTATGCTCTGGGCTGGATCCTTCCCCATATGATCAATGTTCTGCTGTGACAAAAATTAAATATAAAAAAACATTACCGAAATGAAACCAATAGACTTATGAAAAAAAACATAAGAATAAAATGGTACATAGTACGTACCACCCCCATAGTAACTATGTTTGTAACTAAGAGATTCAAATTGTAATCGATTAGCAACTGTTCCCCTACAGTTATTGATTTTATCACACATACGAATACACAGTTTCCCTTGCCTTGAATATGCAATTGGGTTGCTTATTTGTTGACCCAGGTCATGTATTGTTTATAAACCCTACAATATTCTCTGATGCTTTTGGCCTTTTGTCAATGTACATAGCCACTCCTTTATTTTGATCCTTATCTTTTAGCTATATATAATTTGCTGACAGTGCAGACCTACACATACTTCATGTATATTGAACCAACTGCATTCAATCTTTGCAATTGTAATAGGGTCCGACATACTCCATCAATTCAGTAACTTTTTCGTAACAGAGCTTTATGCTGTCCATGCAAAATAAGCCCAAACCATATAATGATGATGGTGCTATGCAATATATCCTCTCATTGACACAAAAATCAATGTTTATTGGAGGAAGTTCCTTGGGTACCCATTGTTTTTGTAGATGTTTGTACCTCAAGGGAGCCTCGATGTCACCTATGCTCTCATCATCATAAGAACATGACCCCCCTTTAGCAAGAAAAAATTCCATCTGTTTACAAAATTTTCTTCTATACTTTTGACCTCTAGTTGATCTCACTCTTTTAGACCTACTACATGTCTCACTTTCCTCTTCTCTTCTTGAATATCCCTCGCTCAAGGAAGACAGATCTGAAAAAGACCTATTTGGTGGTACCTACACTCATAAGGATGTTGGATGAAGTTCTTTCATGGTGATGTGATCCCAAAGTGACATTATGATAAATCTATCATTTCATCGGTAGAATTTGACAGGTTATAAGGTAATCAAGTCTTGATATATTGCAAGTTATTATTACTACTGTCCAAATGTATCCATCACAAATCAAATCTACTTAATGTTTTAACTCTGAAAATTTGTAACAAGTGTTAAATGTGACTATCGGTGTAAATCCTGAATGTTCACTTGACCCGCTAAGTTACATCGACAGGAGGATATCAACAGAAGTTCTGGAAACATATTGAAGACTAAAAGAAAAGATATTGGCAAGACTTATAACATCAAAGGAACCACTGAATGTGTTAGCGATACAAAAATTCAGGCTGATGATGAAACAAATGAACCAAAATGATTGTCGGGGTGACTCTTGGCGATGTATACGAGAAAAATGTTAACATCGATCAGATGTGTAGAGTGTTACCCTGATCAACAGAGTATTCAGTGAACATTGGTTAGGGCCTAATGTATAGATCACCCAAATTTTGAAGGTGTCTTGCCAACCAGTTCATTTGATGTGTTATTGGTGAGACTTATAACATCAGAGGAACCAGTGAATGTGTTAGCGATACTAAAAGTCAGGCCAATGAAGAAACAAATGAACCAAAATGATTGTTGGGGTGACTCTTGGCGATGTATATGGGACAAATGTTAACATCGGTTAGATGTGTAGAGTGTTACCCCGATCAGTAGAGTATTTAGTGAACATTGGTTGGGGCCTAATGTATAGATCACCCAAAGTTTGAAGGTGTCTTGTCAACCAATTCATTTGATGTGTTATCAGTGAGACTTATAACATCAGAGGAACCACTGAATGTGTTAGCGATACTAAAAGTCAGGCCGATGAAGAAACAGATGAACCAAAATGATTGTCAGGTTGAATCTTGGTGATGTATATGAGACAAATGTTAACATCGGTCAGATGTGTAGAGTGTTACCTCGATCAATAGAGTATTCAGTGAACATTGGTTGGGGCCTAATGTATAGATCACCCAAATTTTGAAGGTGTCTTGCTGACCAGTTCATTTGATGTGTTATCAGCGAGACTTATAACATCGGAGGAACCACTTAATGTGTTAGCGATACTAAAAGTCAGGCTAATGAAGAAACAAATGAACCAAAATGATTGTCAAGGTGACTCTTGGCGATGTATACATGACAAATGTTAACATCGGTCAGATGTGTAGAGTGTTACCTCGATCAACAGAGTATTCAGTAAATGTTGGTTGGGGCCTAATGTATAGATCACCCAAATTTTGAAGGTTTCTTGCCGACCAATTCATTTGATGTGACAGTAAGGAATTCAAAAATCTGTTACATTCGTGCCTGGAGTTAAAACATTAATGGCGCCGCAGAGCACAAGTAATTTCATAAATTGAAAGGAAATCGTTACAAAATGAACATTGTTGCGAATTGGTAGCGAAGGAAACGAGGAGACAAACAAAGGGCCAGAGAATTGTTTCAGTTGAAAGACCTCAATCAAAACCAATAAGTCCTCTGCATTTTAACTTTTTCATTTCTACAATTTTAAGCGAGTAATATATGGAAGCCACTAGCTTGGAGAAGTTGAAAGGTAGAAAAAAAAATGAGAGAAATCACCCTAAGAGTAAGAAGCAGAAAGTTGAGTCTAGAATTGAGCCGGAGGGTGCTGAACGAAAGCTGAATCAGGATTTAATTGACCAATTGCCTAGCTCTGGGCCCAGAGGTAGACGCTTTGCGCAACTGAGGGCGGAAGTGGAAAAATTGGATGGAAAATGCAAGCACATAGGAGACATTTGGACCCCAATAAGAGGCTATGAATTGTTTAGATTCCACTTTCACCGAAGAGATCATTTGGAGCTAGTTTGTAATTCGTGGTGTCTAAATTTGGGAAAGATGGTTTGCCCTAATGTGTTTGTCAATATAGAGTTGGTAAAATTTTTGGCCACCCACTATGACTCAAAACTTAAGGCCATATGCAGACCATTTGGGAAACCCTTCATATACATATCAAAGGCTTCAATAAGTGAGGTTTTTAAGTTGGAAGGGTGGAGTGATGAGAAAATTGTGAATGAAGAGTTGGAAAAGGAGTTTTGAAGAATGGACACCACTTACAAGGGTTGGAGGTTTCCCTTACATAGAATTAAACAAGATGGTAAAAATATCCCACTTGATGATGTCGATGGGCCTCCATTCCATGTGGACTTATTTGAGCCCTATATGAGATATACCTATTTCTTGGTAGGAAAAGTGTTGGGTATGGAAGTTCTTGAGTATATTTCCATTGTTCCCATGGTAATTGCAATTGACATTCAATGTCCTAATTCTAGGTTTTTTGACTATGCTTCATTTGTCTCCAAGGAAATCGACTTAGCATTGATGGCAATCAAGAATGAATCCCCTGTTCTGCACCTTAGGTATTATTCTCTTTTAATGCATCTAGTATTGTACTTCAGATAAGAGTTAGAGATTTGGCCAGAAAAGTTGAAGGTTTCACAGTTTGATAAAGAGGGAAAATTGTTACCCATTCAATTGTGGACTGCCATTTGGGACAGTAGGTTTGCTAATTCCAGTTACCTGTATTTTGAAGAATATTTTGTAAATCCAGTATATGAATTCTACAGTCATCCTTGTGCGCACTTATTGTCTGATGAAATAAAACACTTCCTTAGACCTAAGGACTTTAATGGACCAATTGATCACAATTGGGGGGACTGATATTGCTTGGAAGATGCTACTATTGTAAGGGTGTTTGGTTTTGAGGACTCTCCATTCATTTTTCCTAAAATAGTCCCGGATAGGATTGCATATTTGGAAATTGTAAGACATGGATTTTTCTAGTTTCATGAATTTTGGTTCATTCAAGAAACATACATTTATGCCTAGTACTTTGTGCTTTGGTGATTTTACTGTGCTTGCAAAGGAAGGATATGATTTGATCATTGAGAATTTAATGCAGTATAATATGAATAAGGGTCCACCAAGAAAAGGTTTTGATCTAGAACGATATATCAATTCTGCTAGACAAAGGATAAAATTTGGAGGATATGATCATGTGCCTTATTAGTTTGATGACATGATTAGAAATTTGGAGGCAGAGGAAGTAGAGAGAGTGGTGGAGGAATACAACCAAGGGTTGCCGGATAAATGGTTCCCTTTTTCTGGAGATGAGGAATCTAGAGAAGATATACCACGAGACCTACCCAGTAGGATTTCCAGATGAAAAACTCAATATTACAACTGCCCTCCTAGAGAACCAAGTATTGAAGAGAGCCAAGATATAGACACCAGAGAGATGGCATATAGATCATTTGTAGCAGACAATGAATTTGTGAATTCTTCAGAATTCAGATCTTTCTTGTATAAACAAAAGGGCAAGGGGATAAGGGAGATAGTTGATAATATTACACCAAGCAATGAGGAGTAGCTACTAAATAATTTGAAATTAACTGTGAATAGATAAATGGCTAATATGACCCCTAGTAAAGGAAGGAAAATGTTAGAGGATGCTGGAGTTATGATCTTTCTAGGGCTGGATTTGAATTCTGCATTGGTCTTTGATAGCTTCTTAAAGGATAATAGTGCTGCATGCAAGCTTAGTCTAGAGGGGGTGACAAAAATATATGCTGGATCCAAATATAACCTGGATGAAGGAACACTCATGATATGGGCCTTGTATCCACCTCATAGAAAGTCAGTTGTGATTGATACTGAGAAAGCATTTGGACATGCCATGACTCTGAAGGTTGGAGAGGTAGATCCTGTGGTGACTGCAGACATTGGGATTAATGTGGCAAAACCGAATAAAGCCCAAATACAAATGTTGATCAAAGAAAAGGAAATGTACAAAATGAGTAATGAAAGGATCATGAGAGAAAATGATCATTTGAAGGACATGCTAGGAGTCATAATGGGGTCTCCTAAATTAATAACACATGGTGAAACCTCACAGGTAAAAGATCATTGGGATGAGTCATCTACATATTCACAAGGTAAATATGATACACTCACTGCAATAATCAGAAAAAGGTAGGCTGACTTAATGATTTGGTTGAATAAGCTATGGGGAGCATATTCAAAGAACCATGTTACAGGGTAGGAACACAAGAGAATTGATGGAAGGATTCAAGAAAAGCTCCAAGAATTAAATGAAAGAGATGTTCCTGACAATGTGGCCATTGTTATGGGTGACCATATTATAAAGAAACATAGGGACCTTTATGAGGAACTGCGAGAAGATGCAAAGGGGCTGATTGATGTTACGAATATGGGACTGCCTACACTATTTGAAGATGGAGAAAAGTTGAAAGGGAAAGCCAAGTGGATCAAAGAATGTTAATTGATGCTACAGGGAAGGATTCGACATTGGATGAGAGCTACAAGTAGAACGAAAGGATGATGTGGAAATATCGGCCAAGAACACATTAGGAGATGCTGATACTCATCAACGACATGATTATCTACATCATTTATCAAATGTTCATCTATGGCTAAATAAAGCCTAATCTCTTGTTTTAACTAGTTAAGTAAAATAAAACATTTGTGAAGGGACGTGTCCCTTCCAAGTTTTGATGTATTTATATATGTTCCATAGTAATGCAACAGATATAGGTGTTAGGAGATATTCAATAGATAACTTTCGGGCAAAATGCTTTCATATACAAAGACTCAAATGCATGTATTTTGATGGAGTAAATGAAGATATCTAAGTTGCGGATTAAGATTTTGGTATCAATTATTTGTTAAATTTATGCAGTTATTTGATTGTCTCCATTTTAATGCTTCTCTATTGTTTAAATTGATATAACAAGTTTATACTCTATTTATCATTGTACATTTTCTATATATGTGTGATCTGGTTATTTGGTTCTCTCAAGTAGGGATTAAAGTATTTTAATCAATCACAACAATTGGTAAGTGTTAGTTGGATTAATAAGAAGAATCGCATAACTAGAATTGCCATTCTATCTCAAGAAGAGTTTTTCAATTATTCACTTGCACGTTTACACAAGTTGTAAACAATTTCTATGCTTGACAGTTTGAATTATTGCCATTATTGAAATCCACATTTGTAGATATTCATTAGACTCCATATACCCAATAAGGCACTGGTCTCCCCTTGTCCATCCATAAATCTAATTCATTTTATACATCTGTTAACTGAACATATTTCTCATTTAGTTCATGTTAGATTATGATCACATATGTTCATTGTAAACTTGCCATTGTGGATAGATTGCCATAGTTAAATAACATCAATTAAGTCTGCTCAGTTAGTATAGGTAGACCCACCTAGGTTCAACGACACCAAAAGAGAAGAAGGCTCACGTCATTAAGCCTTGTATGTTACCCTAAAGTGTACCAAGAGATTGGCAACCTCTTGTGGTTTTTCAACCAACATTTTTGAGTGCTAATAGGGTCCACCACAAAAAGGCATTTTGATCTAGATACATATGCATTTACTGTTTTCATTTATTTCTCATGTAGTTTAATAGTTTGATCGATTTCATATTATATGTGTTGAAGACTTTAGAATTTCAATTACATTAATTTATGGATATGTTGTATCTATAACACTACAAAACCATATGCTCTTTGCATTTACACTTGCATTTAGAAATACACATTTATATACATAGATATAGATTTCTTTAATGATATGCATTTATGTTTGCCACATTTACATTTTCAAATACATATACATACATACATACATACACACACACATACATATATACATGTGTGTGTGTGTGTATCATTTATATTCGGTGTTTAGACACAACCCATTAGGTTTGCACATGGATAAAAATTCATAAAATCAAATCTCCCATAAGTCAAATATAATTCTATCAATAAATTAATATCAAATAGATAATATAATCGCATAACTCATACATATGTCAATGTAAACATCATGAATTAATTATGTAACCACATAAGTCAAATATAATTCTATCAAGAAATTAATATCAAATAGATAATATAATCACATAACTCATACATATCAATATCATTGATCTTCTTCTTCATCCAACTCTTTGTCTGTATCATTCGATCCAGATTCGACATTGTAAGGATTGGTCATATCATCATCGTCATTGATATCACTTTCGATAATGTCATCATCCACACAGATATCATCTTCATGAACATTAACTCCTACATCATCATGATCTAGTTCCTCCTCTTCGACATCTTCGTCAGAGACATCATCAACTAATTGTTGATCCTGATCATCTACATCATCTTCTAGTTCTTTGGTATCTTCTTCTTCCACCACATTATACTTTACCAGCCTTCCTCTTAGATCATGTCTAACAACAAATGACCAACCTGGTTGTTTACTTGAAACCTATGAGTAAAATACCTGCTCACATTGGCTTGGAAGAACATAGGGCTCATTTCCAGCTCGCTCGATTGACCTTGTATTAACCCTATTAACCACTTTTCTTACTCTGTATCTCCGCAATCTCCTTCCTCCTGGATCGAATAATATCCAATGCAAATTCGTCCACCACAGCGATCGCTTCGCGCAGGCGCCTTTTAGAGCCAATGTTGAGCATCTTTTTGATTTTCCAGGCAAAGGGCACACTGTAGAAGATCTTCCCAACACTTAATTCTGTGGCATCATCAAAAGCTCGGGCAAATGACAGTTGAGAGAGAGGGGGACGCAGATACGCAGGGTCCACTCCGAAGGCTACCTTGCAAATATTATCAAAGGCAAATCTTTGCAGAACATCCTACAAATTTACAGACACTCCTCTGTTGCAGACATTGGAAAGGACGGGCATGAGGCGATCTGTAATCTCTAACTGCACCGTCTCGACCACAAAATTTCTGAGGGATTTGGTATTGAAATCATAGCTGGCAGCCTTCCTCTGCATCTTCCACAGCTCTCCGTCCATATTGAAGATTTCGCTGCCCAAGAAATCACGCAGAAGAAACTTCAAGCGGGGTACTTTTTCGTAGTTTTCAAATCTTGTTTTGAGAACATGCTCCACATTTGCAGGGTTGGCAGTGACATGCCCTATTATTCCCACCGGGCGATGGTATTTGTATGTAGCGGAGGGAGAAGTAATGAGTATATCTGCAACCCAGTCGTGAAACCTATGACGATTTTTTATCAACAAAGGGAGAAAGCGGAGTATGGGATAAAGATTCACCCCATCTGATTTTTTGCGAAACAAGTGCAGTATGAAGATGAGGGTGAGAGGTATCAGTGCAACACAAAGGAAGAGCATCTCGTATGAAGTGCAATGAAAGCCATGTTGAGCCATGGTCACTGCTCGCCTGCACAAGTAAATGATTCGTCCACTCTTTATGGCTTGAAATGCCATAATTACGAGAGAATCCTGGCACGGACGTAATTAGCCTATAGGCTTTACTTTTGGACTTGCCAGTCCATAAATTACTGTCAAACCTTTCTCACGCATCCGGTAAACCTATTCACCGCCACCAGAAAACAATTTTGAGGTAGTTGTTTTCTGTCGAATACAAATCAATCTTTGATTGCCAGGTGGGTGATCAAATTAAATCTGATTTGCAAAGTCAGCTATCAAATCCTAGTAAGCTTTGTTACATCTTGCATGCCTTTGCTGCATTTCTTCTTCCTTATTTCCAAACTGTCTTTTCTTCTGAGCGAAATAGTTGGAACTCTGTATTATGTGGTTGGAGGTGCTGCGTGGGAGAGATTAGTGTGAGGAGGTGGATGTGTAGAGAGCAGGGGTTATTCTCTACATCATGCTTTGCAGAAATCCTCCTTTTAATGGGAAATGTCACAACAAATATTTGAGGCGGTTCTGTGCGGAAGACTGTGCTTTCCAGAGGCTCACAATCTTGTGCATTCAACAAAGGATTCAATCCACCAAATAATCTGCAACAGAAGATTCACTGCAGAGCAGGTGTTAGGTATTTTTCCTACCCTTCTTTCTCTCTGCTGCTTCAGATTGATTTGTTATAAATGCAAAATTCTATCACAACTATTCAGAAGCATTCTGTCATTTTAATTTAGTAAAAACTTACCAACCATTTGAAAATCAAATGTCCTTTGAGTTTGTTGTATAGATATCACAGACCACCTTATTTTGGGTCTCATAATCATGGTTGACAATCCAGAGTCCCTTTCTACTGCAAAGATCTTCACTGAGGTCCTACTTTATATTTCTCATTTTGTCTTTTACAGATTTCAGCGCTTCAACTGTCTACAGATAGAATAGAAATATATAAGAATAAATTACACTGCAATAGGAACCCTCTAATATGACTCAGGATGTACAAGAGAGTTTAATTTAATGTGCACTGAGTAAGTGGTTTAATATGCAAATTACTTTCACAGTATATATGTGTACAGAAAGCTCAAATAATTCACAAAGGAATGAGTTTTTTTAAACTACTTTTCATGAAAAATGGGACATGAAGATCAATTAAATAAATTTCATTACCTTCTTGTGGGTCTATTATTATTGTTGCACAAGCTTCTCTTGGATGTGCACCATAATAGCAATGTAGAAGGCTTATGTGTGAGCATACTTAAAACATAAAACCCAAACGATAATTGATGGCAATTTTGTTAAAACAATTAACGTGGAAGACATGCATGCTTTCAATTTTTCAGAAAAAATGGCGTAGACTATTGTAGGTTTGTTGCGAACCATTATCCACACTTAAACCGTTATCCACGATACTGAGAAACTCCATAGTGATTTTCTTAAAATGAATTGGAAGTTCTAAGTGATATGCATCCTTTTTGTGATGATTATTATGGGCTGAAATTGAGAAAGCTTAATTACAATCTTAAAACATATATCTTATAATTGAATTTTTTATATCAATAAATTGCATTTTTATTGCAACACTAACAACTTTCAAGAGTGTTGCAATGTGTAAATAATCAATTATTGTTGAATTGAAAAAACTAAAGAATAGAAAACTACAAGAGAATATGTAATACAAATATTTAAAAAAGGCAATAAAAATTCCAAATATTACAATAAAAATACCTCCATAAAACATTACATATATTTTCCTATCGGCATACCTTTGCACCTCCTTTTGGCGCAAGTGCTAGTATTTTAACATTTTTTCCATCACTTTGTAAGTCTAAGCACATGAGCTGTAAATAAGCTCTTTCCAAGGAATAATAATATGTGACTTTGTAGCATCAAATTTGTCACATCAACTATGTTGTCGTGGTCGTGCTTCTTTGAATTTATATTCACATTGCTGCATGCCTGGCAATTCTGATATATTGACAAAATTGCTTAACAGTGATGTAATTTTCTCTCAATAATATTGTAGGGGACGCTGTACATGCACTCCAAACTCTATGGACCGCGCACTAGAGGTCTATGGAATCAACCTACTAAATATATATTTCTAATTTTTGAAATAAAATATAAACAAGTGTCACAAGTATTTTTTTTATAATATTGTATTAATTATGTCAAAGGCATCTCTTTATTTGAGAGTGTCGAGCGAAAAATGCTTGCTAATGGTTGAAAAGACTCGACAACCCTGGCAAGTCGATTAAACGAATCTTAGCTATTCAACATTTTCTGCCATTTTCCACTATTTTTTGCCACTTTTTACAATGAGCACATTTAGGTTTTAACATTACGACATCCTTTACCCTACGTAGTTAAGTATATTTTAACATAAGTAATGTAAATTTTATATAATAATAAAATAATTATAAATATATAATTATATTATTTATTATTATTATTATTATTATTATTATTATTATTATTATTATTATATTCTCTAACAAAACTATTAAATATATATATATAACATTTTTATAATTACTAATTAATAATTATTATATTGTTATTTAATATAAAATATAATTAATATATTATGTATTTTATATAATATAATTATATTTATAAATATATATAATAGTATATATATAGGTTATATTATTATTATATATTATATTCTAGAGTACAAATTATTAAATATAAGTATGAAATTATTATAATTAATAATTAATATATTTCTATATAGATCAAATTAAATTAATTTATAAAAAAAACTCATGTAGTTTAATTGATCTTTGGATAGGTTAGGAAAAATAAAACTATATGTATGTTAATATAAAATAAAATTAATAATATAATAATAGTAATAATAATAATAATAATAATAATAATAATAATAATAATCATCATCATCATCAAGACGACAATGATAATGTCAAGGCTCGTACAAACAAGTAATCTATAAATACTTATGGTGAAAGTAATAGTTTTCACCAAAATTTTATATATCATATATCTACCTTCCTCTCTTGTTTACTCCATCTCTCCTACTCTATACCTCTATCTCTTTATTTCTCTCTCTCTCTTGCCTCCTTTCTATCCCTATCTCCCCCCCCTCTCTCTCTCTATCACTCCCTATTTTTATATCTGTTTACTCCTCTCTATTTATCTCCCTACCTCTTTCTATCCTTATCTCCTCCTCTCTCTCTGTATGTCCCTATCACTCTCTCTATATATCCTTATCTCTACCTCTCTTTTATTCACTCCATCTCTCATGCTCTATATATCTTATCCCTTTATCTCTCTCTCCTCTCTCTATTTATTCCTATCCATATATCTCTACCTCTATCTCCCTATATCTCTCCCCATCCCTCTCCATCTCTCTATATATCCCTCTATCTATATAACTTCTCATCCCCTTTCTATTTTTTGAGCAACATGAGCTTGTTGATAATGGAGCTTGGTTATCTTCCTTATTCAAAGATTTTGTTTTAGTCATGTTTGGATCCTTGCATCTTAAAGCTATCACTTCTCCATTGAGAGCTTTGTTGTACAAACAACATCATTTGTTAAATGGACTACCAATTGATCTCACTCCTCTCTTTACCTCTTTCTATCCATATATTTTCCTACCTCTATCTCCCTATCTCTCTATCTCTATTCCTATCCCTCTCTATCTCTCTCACCCTCTATCTATATCTCTCCCTCTCCCTCTCCCTCTCCATGTCTATATATTGAGCTATATCTCTCTCCCTCTTTCCTCTTCTCTCTCTCTCTCTCTCTCTCTCTCTCTCTCTCTCTCCTTTTTCTACCTATTTATCTCCCTCTCCCTCATTTTCTCTCTCTCCCTCCTCTCCGATATCTCTCCCTCTCCACTCTTCCCTCTCTTTCTCTCTCCCTCACAATCTCCTTATCTCTCTCTATCTTTGTCTTTCCCTCTACCTATCATTATCTCTATATCTATTTCTCCCTTTTCCTCTCTCCTATCTTCATATCTACCTCTATCTTCCTCTCCCCTATATCTCTAGACATGTCTCCATATATCTATCTATCTATCTATCTCTCTCCCTCTCTCCATATCTCTTTCCCTATCACTCTCTATCTCTTTATATCACCCTCTATCCATATCTCCCCCCTCTCCCTCTCCCTCTCCATCTTCATATCTACATATTAAGTTATATATCCCTCTCTCACCTATTTCATTTCTATCTCCCTCTCTACCTAAATATCTCCATCTCTCCTACTATTCTCTCTCTCTCTCTCCATCATCTACCTATTTATCTATATCTCTTCTTCATCTTCTCTCTGTCACTCCTCTACTTATCTCTCTCCCTCTCTATCCCCTCTTCTCTCCCTCTCCCTCTTCTTCTATATCTAACTATCTCTCCCTCTCTTTTTCTTTATCTCTCTCTCTCTCTCTCTATATATATATATATATATATATATATATTTATCTATTCCCTACCTCCCTCTATCTCTCTAACTAATTATCCCTCTTCCTCTCTCCTTTTATCTTCATCTCTACCTCTATCTTCCTCTCTTCCCCTCTATATCTAGACATTTTCTCCCTCTCTCTACCCATCCATTGCTCTCCCTCTCTCCCTCTCTATATAATTCTCTTCCATCTCTATCTATCCCTCTCTCCTCTCTCTTTATCTCTCCCTCTCCTTTCCATATCCATCTCCTTCTTCATCTCCATATCCATCTCCATCTTTATCTTCCTCTCTATCTCTTTCCCCTATCTCTATCTCCTTATCCCTCTCTTCTTTTTCTCTTTCCCCTCTATCTCTCCCTATCTCTCTCTCTCTCTCTCCATCTCTCCCTATTGCAAACATAACATGAGCTTTTTGATAATGGTGCCACATTATCTTCCTAATTCATACATCCTACCAATTGACCTCATGTACTACACAAATATATGCAAAAAATAAACCAAATTTTTCCCTAATTGACCTTCCACACCTCTTCGGCATACCCATTGCACACCAAGGTGCGATTGCTAGTAATATATTGTAGTTGTTTGGCATCCATATTGATTTATATTCATATTTAAATTTAAAATAATTTAAAATTATATAATATAAATGTATAGTATATTAAATTAAATATAATATAAATATATAGTATATTATATTATACGATTAAATATATGATATATTATTATATTGTACATATTATTTATATATTTATATATTATATTATATTATATTGTATTGTATAAGTCACATTATAAGAAAATAAATCATTCTATATAATAAAATATTTAGATTTAGTTAAATTTAATTTGTATTTTAATGAATTGTGATTGGAATAAATATAGATTTGAGTACTATAGATCAAGAAAATGAAATATTTAAATAGTTTATGACTCTTTTTCAATTTTGATCTATTTGACAAACTATGATATTGTTATATAAAATTGGAAACTAGAATTTAGTATTGAATTAGTGACAATCTATGATAGATGATTTGAAATTTTGGGTTCTTGGGACTAGGTTGTACCCATGGTTTGGTCTTGAAACACTAGGTCACTACAAGGATTGGTTCAATATAAAATTTCACCTTCAAGATTGTTGCTAGTTTATTCCCTCCCTTTTATTTCCCATCAATTATAAACAATTTGAGAACTATTAATAGGTTTATCATGCTCAAATATTCATTTAGTAGTTGTAGTCTTACTTTCCTAGACTTTAATTAAATACCCATTTGAAAAAATCCCAAAAGCGACTAAGTTTTGGGTCTCTTTCTTCCTTTGGTTCCATCAGAACTTCGGGTGCTAAAGATATTTTTGAACCAAGTCCTTGGTTCCAAGTTCCTTTCCTTTCCCCTACTCCATCTTTTTTCCTTTGGTCATGTCAGAACTTCAAGTCTTGGAGGGATTTTTGGACCAAGTCATTGGTTCCAAGTTCCTTCCCTTTCCCTTGCTCCCTCTTTCTTCCTTTAGTCATATTGAAACTTTAGATCTCAGAGAGATTTTTGGACCAAGTCCTTGGTTCCAAGTTCCTTCCCTTTCCCCTACTCCCTCTTTCTTCCTTTGGTCCCATTGGAACTTCGGGTCCTAGAAGGATTTTTGGACCAAGTCCTTGGTTCCAAGTTCCTTTCCTTTCCTCCACTCCCTCTTTCTTTCTTTGGTCCTATCAAAATTTCATGTCGCAGAGGGATTTTTGGACCAAGTCCTTGGTTTTAAGTTCTTCCCCTTTCCCACCTTGCTCCCTCTTTCTTCCTTTGGTCCCATCAAAACTTCAAGTTCCAAAGGGATTTTTGGACCAAGTTCTTGGTTCCAAGTTCCTTCACTTTCCCACATTCCCTCTTTCTTCCTTTGGTCCTGTTAGAGCTTCTGGTCCTGAAGGTATTTTTGGACCAAATCCTTGGTTCCAAGTTCCTCCATTCCCACTACCTCTTTCTTCCTTTGGTCTAGTCAAAAATTTGGGTCCCAAAGGGATTTTTGGAACAAGTCCTTGGTTCCAAGTTCCTTTCACCTTTCCAACTCCCACCACTCATTGAATTTTTGTCTTTTGACCCAAAAAGTGCCATTAATGTTGCAATGACTCTCATAACTACTAGATCTTGATTTTTGGAGCTCCATAAAATATTTTAAATATATTTTTTATTTATTCCAAGGATAAAAATGATGCCTATGCTTTATTTATTGATTGTAGACTATTTTTTTGTTATCTAGAGAGCCATCCTTAGCTATGATTATACAAAAAAAATTGTCAAGGTTTTTGATCTTTATCCACATATTCATCAATGTGAAAGCATGGTGTGGATGTCAATGCCATGTTTTCATGCTTTCAATTAGAGTTTTATGGTGGACACATGTGTCTACACATGATTTATAGGATCACGGCTAGGGTTTCTACCTTTTCCACATGTTCCCTCTTTCTCCTATGACCTTTAGAAGAATAAAAGACACTTTTATGCTCATTGTAAGGGTTCTTCCTTGGGATTTTTCTAGAATACTTATGCAACCTCTACATTTTGCAACTGTAAAAATTAGTTTCATACCTAGAGTGTTGATAAAAATCACTTGTTACCTCTTCTTTGTGCACATGTAATTGTTTGATACCTTTGTACACACATAAGCTCTTATAATATTTTTCAGGTTGTATGATTGTGCTAATTTTTTGTGAGTGTTTATTGTGGGTAATCATTATCCATTTTATGATATTTCTAACCTCAACTTACATTCTTTCTTGTAAAATTGATAAAACAAAGAAATATGTAATATTCTTTATTGACTTTTTTGAATCTCTTTGCAAAATATAAGGTAGGAAGAAATACATTTTGATCTTCGTGCATCACCACCCATTTAATTTTATGTATTCTCTCTCCCTTTACTCATACAAGTTGATAGAATAGGATTAGCTTAGGGTTGCTTAGTGCTAAGTTGGATCAACATCTTTGCATCTAGAATAGAGAGGAAGCTAGCCTTTTTTTGGAGATCTTACCTCAATTGTAGGGTCCCACACCTTGAGGTTAGTGTTGCAAAAATGGTTGTTGTTGCACCAAAAGATCAACCTATTAATGCTCGATACAATTACCAGAGCTAATGAATCCATGGGAGGTGGTTAAGCCATGTCACAAACCCAAGCGTTGTGTTGCACAACACAAGGAGACCAAGGGCAGACACCTTGCAACAATACCCCAAGCACAAGTGAGGGGTTTGAACCCATGAACTAGTCCATCTGATACCAAATGTTAAATGCACGAGACAAATGAGAGGGGGGTGAATTAGTTGTACATTGAAACATCAAAAAACTCATTAACATTTAAATCTACATTAGTCCTTAAAAACTTATCATGCATTAGAAAAATGTAAACATGAGGAACAATAATGCAAACAAATCCAAACACATGACAACACTAGATTTACGTGGAAAACACAACAAGGTAAAAACCATGATGAGAATTAGCTCAAAATATAAAGTAATTGCAACATCGAATACAATAGGCTCACTACCCAAAATAAAAGAAGGGCCCACTGCCAATGGCTTAGTGCTAGATTAGAAAGAAGAAGAAAGAAGATTGTTACAATGAGAAATCCACCTCAGAGCAATAGAAAAGTTCCACCACTACTTCACCAGAACATTCACACTCTCTTTGTAGAATGCAGACACCTTCATCTCACTGCTTCCAGTAGTCTTAGGCATTAAAGCTCATACTACATTTCATAATTTTTCACTTCACATCTCTGCACTTCACATCATACTCTACTCTACGAGTGATCCCACAATAGTGGTTTACAATTTTTGGCTAAACTGGACAATGAAATAATTTTTTTTAACTAAATCTTCACTTTCGGGCACCTATAGTGCCTAAACCGTGAAGAATTTGATGATGATGCAAACTAGAGTTTTGTGAAATTTTTCTGTAGATTCTAAATATATTTTTTTCAAAGTTTTTGGAATTAGATTGTACTTCTTTTCCCATCTCCCTCAAAAATTGGTTTTTTCAGAAAACAACATTTTAAAAAAGTGACGCTCACTGTATAACGCATAACTTTTTTTCCATGAAGGATAAAATTCTAATTCTTTCGAATTTAGATTTGTAATTCCGATATCTAGTGCTTCCACTTGATTAGATAGTTTTTATTGAATATTTTTTCTTTTATCAAGTTTCAAAGTCAAACCAATTACAATTCAGACATAGCGCGACTATATAACGTGTAACTTTTTTTGTATGTATCGAAATTCAATTTTATTTTATTTTTTTGGATCAAGGAGTTCAATATCTGGTGCACTCATATTTTTCATTTTTTTTTTGTGATAATCTACTATTTTTCCACGTGTAGAACAAAGAGCTTGATTTTCGGTGAAAAACCTACATTCACAAGAAATAAAATTAAATTTATTTAAAATTATAATTTTTGGGAAGCTTATAATAAGGACTATATACTTACAAAAAATAAGTTTTAAATGAATTCATTTGATCCCCCAAAAGGTAAATCAAAATTGGTTTTTATCAACATTTTGATAGGTGTAAAGGAGACTCTGTTATAGGTATGGTTTAAAACTAGCGGGGTTATATCCAAGGGGGTTTGATCAAACCCTCTTCAATTGGAATGCTTTAAATGGAACTTTTTAAGGATTAAATCATTATATTTTCTAAAAATATGTGATTTCAGCAAAAAATAGAATCTCCCAGAAATTGTAAACCAACTTTGTGGGATCACCCCTACATGATTCTCCATCAACTCAACAATTATTTATACCATCTTCAACCTTGAAAATAATTCACAAGGTCGGCTATGCACCTCAATCATGTAAATTCAAATTAGGTCGACACCAAAACATTCTTGCAGTGGAAAGGAATGAAGGATGACCACAACACACCTTAACTCAGACCCAAATCCACTCAATAACATCATACCATGCTTCCAAAAACTCTGAAGCATATCTTTAATTAGTGTAAACAACCAAGGTTGACTGAACCTATGTTAACACCATTAAAAAATTAAGTACATGCTTCATTTGATTCAAATAAGGCTCACAGACCAAACACAACACTTTAACACAATTTGGAATATTCCATCAACACCTTGAAATCTAAAAAATCCTTTCCAACAACATACACTAGAACATATTGACTCTGCACAACCAACTAACCTTCCACACACTGCAACACCTGAATACAACCTTTAGAGCACCAAAACACAAAAATATTAGAATGAAGATAGATATGAGCAATATAAGCACACCCTTAGATATGCAATACCAGAAACCAAATTGTAGAGAAATGTGCAGTAAAAAATTTCTCCCAAACAACATTTCTTTCACATTTCACACACCATTGAACACAACTTTCTTTGAACAACGATCCAAGACAAGAAATTCTAGATATAACACCTCTGAATACCTTTGATCAACATATCTGAAATGCATAGATAAATCTTCAACACAGAAGAAATGTAGAGAAAAACTAGATCACTACTCTACTATACTAAACACCTCTCAATCATACTATTTCCTCTTTTATTCAAAATTTCTCAAAAGCACTTGGAAACCAAGCACCACAAAATCAAACTCATCACCTAGAACACTTCTTCATTACCACTAGACTATTATAGCAACTCAATCACACATAAGAGGTGGAACATTGCCAATCACTAGAACATGCTTATCAAAGCAACACTAGAGGTTGACATTAGTGATACTAGTAATGAGAACATATTGCAACTAGTCAAAGCATCAACAATCTCTATTGACATCAATGTAACAACCTAGAATTGTTGACATCAATGACAACACACAAGCTTCTCATAATTCCAATAATATACCCCTTTGTCATTGATGGAAACACATGGAAAAACCATCAACAACAAAAAAATTAACAAATCTGAACACCAACTCATATACTGCACCACAGTACACACGGGTGATCCCACAATAGTGGTTTACAATTTTTGGCCAAACTGGACACTGATTTTTTTTTTTAACTAAATCTTCACATTCGGGCATCTATAGCGGTTAAACCATGAGGAATTTGAAGATGATGCAAACTAGAGTCTTGTCACATTTTGTCTATAGATTCTAAAAATATTTTTTTCAAAATTTTTGGAATTAGATTGCACTTGTTTTTCCATCTCCCACGAAAATTGGTTTTTCTCAAAAAACAACATTTTTAAAAAGTGACGCACACCGTATAACACATAACTTTTTTTCCTTGAAAGAGAAAATTCTAATTCTTTCGAATTTAGATTTGTAATTTTGATATCCAGTGCTTCCACTTGGTTAGATATTTTTTTATTGAATATTTTTTCTTTAATCAAGTTTCAAAGTCAAATCAATTACAATTCAGAAATAACGCGACCGTATAACACTTAACTTTTACTGTATGTATCAAAATTCTTCTTTTTTTTTTTGGATCAAGGACTCCAATATCTGGTGCACTCATATTTAATTTTTTTTTTTTGATAATCTTCTATTTTTCCACGTGTAGAACAAAGAGTTTTGTTTTTAGTGAAAAACCTATATTTAATAAAACTTAAAAAAACAAATAGATAATATAATCAAAACATATTAAAATTATATTCATTGGATAGCTCATTTTGAGGGCAACCTAATACCAGTTGGGTTTTTGAGATCTCCTCCATTTTCATTCTCAAATCGAGCTTCGAAGTGCAAAATTCTGAGCAATTTTGGTGCTTGAGAGGATGTCGGTGAAAATAAGTGGGTTCAGTCGAATAAAAAAATAATGTTAAGTCAAATTGGGGTTCGACCGAACTAGTGTTCGACCGAACCCATTTAACATACAATAAAAAATAGATTTGAATGGGGTTTGGTTGAACATTCTAAAAATGTTCAGTTGAACCCCCTCTATTAAAAATTAATATTTAATGTTAATATAAATATAAATTATATTCTTTTAAAATTATGACTTGAGAGAGAGATAAGGAGGGAGTGGGAGAGAAAGGGAGAGTGGGGGTAGGAGGGAGATACTTGAGAGAGAGAGAGGGGGGAG
Organism: Sequoia sempervirens; assembly: GCA_007258455.2. NCBI lineage: Eukaryota > Viridiplantae > Streptophyta > Pinopsida > Cupressales > Cupressaceae > Sequoia > Sequoia sempervirens. The sequence goes on along the minus strand of VDFB02047397.1, from coordinate 14,491,652 downwards.
TGGGAGAGAGAT